>JAHKKF010510530.1:0-20572 GCA_019740295.1 Labeo calbasu | reverse complement strand
ACTGCAGTAGCGCTGCGAAGGCATAATTCCTTCAGGGTTATAAACAGCAAAGGCTACACCAATTCAAAGCTGGACATTTATGTACAACAGATGAAAATCCTGAATTAGAGCCCCGTCCATTACCTAACTCAGAGTGGTAACAGTTTTCTATTTGCACAGTCCATAAGAACATCCATTCCCACACATGTCAGAGGGGAGGAAGTTTACTGTGATTCTAACCAATCATAACTGCCACAGCTGTGAGATTCATGGACACAATTCAACAGCACACAAACAATACTGATTGCCAAACTGCAAGCAGAGAATGGCACCAGTGGCGGCTATTCTGCAGCATGGCGCAGCAATTATTTATGGGTTATCATAAACAAAGCCCACCAGTACAGGAAAACATAAAGACTGGGTCGTCAGAGGATGTTGACTATCATGTATACCTTAGAAGAAAAATCAGAATCCTTATTGTGCAACTCAGTAAGTCAGGCAGGCTAAATGTTCACAGCACAACCTCTTAAGCCCTGCGGCAAAAACTTAATACACACGATACAGCTGAAGCTGAACGCTCATGGCTCTTGAGCTTACATCCCATCTTCCCACTGAGTTGAGTTGCTATTGGTGCAGTGGCATTGTATCTGCTTTCTCCTCACTCCTTGTAGCTGCGCCCCAGAACCTGCTGTTTACAGGAGTGTGGATAATGTGCATTTTGCAGCACTGACCCAGCTGTTACAGGGAAAACAGACTTACACATCCATTACACCTTGAGAAGAGCCTGCAGCTCTGAACACAGTAGAAATGCTCTGAAGAGTACAAAACATGCAAAACATGCATTATGTAAGCTTGACTGATTTTTAGTAAAGCAGAGATTAAAAAATGATAACAAATGTTTATTTATTATACAGTGCACTGGTACAGCGTACTGGAATTTTAGTCAGCGCTCAAACATTTCTCTCTCAGATTCTTCTCATATAGTTTTGTTTTCAGTTCAAACTTGAGTATATATGAACAGGGCTAAAGGAGGTTGTACTACTTCTGTATATGAATATATTCATATTTATAGTACTGTAGTCATATTTATGCAATCCACACAAATACTGATTCAGTTTGTAATTTACACAAACCCATCAGCATCACTGATATAAAGCCACATTTTTTCAGTGTAGAGTCAGCAGAAACATCTACATGTCATTATCCTCTTCAGAGTGTTAGCTAATACTTGGACCCCTATTTTAAAGTATGAATGCACCTCATTTCAGGCAGATTGACTGTGATATTTGGGAGTGGAGAGGAGTGACATGTTACTTATTTATCATGCCAATAAACAGCACCAAACTGCCATCCCTGTGGTGTGCTTAAGATGCAGTCAGTCTTGGGAGTGCTGAAACAGATTAATGAGGAAGCCAAAGTCTGTTCTTTGATCTCAGTGGGAAGAGACATGAGATCAATACTCAGACTGTCAGTGGAAAACACAAGCCTAAACCTGGCTCGTCAAGTGCATCCCTTTCATGCCATATGCACCGGCGAGAAATCTATAATATTGGCATAGGTACACAGTATGTATGCTTGATTCAAGCTCCTGTAGAAACAATAGGCTAAAACAATCTCTCTGTCCTTGGATCACAAACAGTCTTGAGTGTCTGGTTCTTTCACTGTTATTCCACATTCAAAAACAGTAGAGAGTGTTTTTATCATTATAAATCCCCTCAGGAGGGACGTCTACACTGCTATTGTCTGCAATTGAAACTGCACTCAGTTATAAGAATGTAACTCTGGGTTTGAGGTAAATCAGATACTGCTATTATGCTCTTTAACAGAGTCTTGATTTTGTTTTGGGGGTGTACTAGAACATGCTTTCATGCTTGGTGGTTCAAAAACGCGTTATTTTTAACATAATTTATGTTATTACAATACATTTCTCCCAGGCTGGCACAAATGACTCGATTAGTTCTGGGTTCCGCCTTCCGAAAAATGAAATTTGTTGTGATTGGTTAGCTGTCCCACTGCGTTGCGATTGGCGAACAGCTTAGATGGTGTTTCAGTATTGCCACGCCCCTTGTCAAAGAAGCAAGTTCTGTGTACAACTGTTAGCGCAAGCTAGATTAAAGTCTTTCGTACGTTTTAAATATGGATAATTTTCGTATAAAAATGCATCGATTCGATAAAGGAGGCCTTTATTAACCCCCCGGAGCCGTGTGAGGCAAATTTTAATATAACTCTGATTGCATTTGTCTGAAAGAAGAAAGTCATATACACCTAGGATGCATGGAGGGTGAGTAAATAACACAGCTACAGTAGTGTTAGGTCCTATCATCAGCCTGCGAGATCGCCAATACATGATATTATCGTGCTAATGTTTTTTATTATTTACATACTTAGTTTAATTGTCCGAAACCAGCTCCAGCATAAGGCTAAAAGCAGCCTAACATTATCAAAGGCTATGATGAATAAATCTCTTACCACACACTGCACACGTCTGTGGCGCGTTATGGCTCCGACGCGGCAACCGGAGTAGACCATGGCTTCTGCGTGTGTTTTAACCCCCTTTACTGCACACGTCTGCGGCGCGTTACTGCTCTAAATCAATGCTTGTGTTTATATCCGCCACACTGTGGTTCGTTGAAGCGGCTGCACCTCATCCCTAGACCCCGCCCCCCACCCACCCCAAAAAAATAAGAATTTCCGTGGGCAGGATTTAATTGAAAGATATTCTAATGCACCGCGTTGTGACATCATTGCATGCGGAAAACAAACGTTGTAGTACAAAGGAGCCGTTTGTTGTAGTTCTTGAAAAGGGATTTTTTAAAAACAAACTTTGAGATTTGTAACTTTGTAGATCTTTTTTTATGGCCAAAGATACACACCACACACTGACTAAAGTTCAAAAAGTGAAAAAGCATAATAGGACCCCTTTAGGGTTCTCAGATACAATATTGATTGTCATTACAGCAAAAGTAGAATAACTGAGAGCAGTGGGTGAAAGACAATACTAATTTAATTGGGCGAATTAATCAGTCATTATGTGACAAAAAAAAGTAAAAAAAAAAAACTAAAAGTCATTACAATTGCATCACAAATAATAAATGAAGCACTAAAACTGACCTGGTATAACTGGCACTTTCACAGGAACACTAATGGAGGGAGACTATATTGACTATATTGGTTGACTCTAGAAGAGAGGTGGTGAGCATTTTATAGTAGGCCTGAAGAAGCTTATCTCTCACAGAGATGAATTGCTTCCTGCTTTGTAGTATATCAGCAAATACTACTATCTGCCTGCTTGTCCACTGGTCCAGGACATCAGAAACCATTAAAATGGTAATCTCCTTTCTTTACTTGCACAGCCTTTCTTGGGTTTAGTTCAATTATTATTATTCAGTTTTTAATAATAATAATGCAAAGTTCCATCATAAAACTCTAGATGGCGCAGACGATGGGTTCTAACTCAATCTGATATAACAACATCATTATTCACATGACCTGGGTGATTGGTTTCTTTTTACATCAGCAGCCAATGAGCGCTTTAGAAACCCTTCACCTTCCCCAGCTCCACCTGTATAGATCTGTTATGAGGTGATTCCGTTTGTTACATATGGGGGTTATTTCATGTATATGTGTAGCAAAAGTATTTCTTACATGCTCACAGCAGCATGTTTGTGGATGTAATGGCAGTAGAAAGTTTTTGTACTTGCTCTGATACAGCAGAAGCAGTGTAACAGATCTATTCGGCCAAGACATTCAACTCAGAGAGTTGTCATGACAGAAATACTATCAAATATTGTACAAGTTGTTTTCTCATAAAAACATAGTTATGAAAAAAGTTTTATTTTAACTCATTCCATGAAACCATTTGTGTGGGTTCAGCTGGTTTAAAATTGTATCTTATTCTGATTTAATATTTAAAACCGGGTAATATAATTATACTATAAATGAAACGTAATATCCAGACATTTAATTTGAAAATACAAACAAATTAAATTCCTTTCAAATGGAATGAATCGGAAGAGCAGCGCAAACCTCAAAAGCACATTAGAAAGGCCATCAAAGCTGATGAGGAAAAATGATGTAACCCAAAAATAGACAGCACACTTCCATTCCAGATGACTCGTTGTTTCATCCTCACGCAGCGCTGCTGGAGTAATGTAGGTTTACAACTGGAACACCTGTCTCATTTCCTCTCTGTCCAATGTCTTTAATCCACTGTCAGAGAAGTGAATGTGCCACATCTATCAGGATAACAACAGGCCAGACGTGAAAGATTACTGAGAGACGCTTCCCTCGTTGGATTTGGGAAAGCATCTTCTATCTTCAGCCAGTGTACCAAATGGACAAAAGACATCTTGGAATAATTACATTTCCTATGTGAGAACTTAAATTAAACACACTAAAGGCTTCTGAGGGGAAAATGGCATGTTTGCCCCATTGTTATTCATTGGAAAACATCACTGTGCTATAATAACAATCCTTATCCTACAAAATACAAACACATTACAATACTTTTACATAGCACATGACGGAGAAGCAGCCCAAATGTCAAAAGCAAGAAGGCCACCAATGCTAATGAGGAAAAATGATGCAATGATAAAATACATTACACTTCAATTTTGTCACCTTTTAGAACTACACTAGCAAATACCCTATAAAAAATTACAGAATCAATAGGCCATGGCTAAAGTGTTTTTCAAATACTTTAACTCATCAAATTTTTCATCAAATTTCAATTTCACTGAAGTTACAGTGTACAAGTTATAAAGAACTTGATTATTTAAGTCAGTTTAGTTGAAAATCAATTTGATTATACTTAAAAAAAAAACTGAATTAAAGCTTTTAAGCTGAAGTAGGTGGAACTTTTTTTTTTTTTTACAGTCATAGCTTAAAAACTAATAGACACTGACCGTTTAATTATTTCATGGGGTCTTAAATAAACAATAAAAAAATAAAATCAAAATCAGGGTTGGAAATTAATGAGGGCTTGTGGCAAAAATGCCATAAAAATGAACTAAAATGCCTCATAAATTCAAGGCAAAGTGTCAAAAAATGCCCCTGCACAGTTAATGAAATCTGAAAATGAAAGAAAGGTGTCAATTTGCAGAAACACATTTGGATTCAGTCTTACTGTATCAGATTGCTTTTACGTGCTGTTTTGTGAAGCGTTGAGTCTTATAACCAATCAAACGCGTTTCTGTTGAATTTAGGAAAACATTGGCCAATCAGAGGCGCTTAGATTAGTCAGCGCTGAAAATGCTGGAGCTGTTGTTGAGCATGCAGGCTTGTGTATTCCCTCATCATAAACAACACAGTGCAGATACGATGCAAGTAAAAGATAAATTTCTTAATTTCAGTGATTATAACGGGAGTTTTTGCATAACTTGTGCTAGGCCAACGTCATGGACCGACATTTTTGTCTGTGAAGCCAGAATGTGACATGCCCAAAACAAAACAAAAACATTCTATATTGATTTCAATATTAATACTCATTATTGCTATATAAAGAGCAAAAATTTACATATTTTTCATAATATTGCAGCCCTATCAGCTCCTGTCTTTTACATGTAC
The DNA here is from genome assembly GCA_019740295.1 of Labeo calbasu. Lineage (NCBI taxonomy): Eukaryota > Metazoa > Chordata > Actinopteri > Cypriniformes > Cyprinidae > Labeo > Labeo calbasu. The sequence continues at coordinate 15,028 of JAHKKF010510530.1, read as the reverse complement.
AATTTACATACAATTTTAAACAGTCTATTGTTATTGAACAGTTTAAAATATTGAATAAAGTATTTGGGTAAATTTAAGTATTTGACATTAAAGACAACATAGTATGGGGATTATAATAATAATAATAGTAATAATAATCTGAAGATAAAAATTGCCCTCACGAATGTAAAAAAAAAAAAAAAAAAAATCACTTCCAGGGAGCAAATGCTGTCCCTTAATGAAAAAGTTCATTTCTGACCCTGACCCTGACATCACCTGAAATATGCTGCTTGCATTAGTATTCAGAGACTGCAGATTCACACAGAAGAAAAACTATTGCCCTAATGAGAATACAAATGGCTTACAAATGGCTTTTAAATGTGAATAATTAAAATGAGCACTTTATGTATTTTGAAGAGTTTTTCACACTAATTATGAGGTAATCATCCCACAATATAGCGTTACAAATCTTGAGCTGCAGTGAATGGACAGATCGATTGAAAAGCGTAACATTACTCCTGCCACTGATGCACAGCACCCCTCCTGACAGCAGACAGATCATAATCCACCTCTCCCTTTCCTTAACCCACAAAATATCAGGTTTAAATAAACAGTTGTTGAATGTTGTACATGTTGTAATGCACTACAACACCCTCTCCCGCACTCAAATATGAAACAAAACAGCTCCACAGATGCAGGACTCAGAAAGGCTCTGTTAGCCGCAGCCAGCTGCCAGCCTGACCAGAATGTGAAGCAGTTCCCCAGCATGCAGCTAATGGCATGTTGAATGACCGCACATCAACCAGAGAGAGAGATAGAGGGAGGAGCTGATGCATCACATCTGTGTAAATGAGAACTCCAGCACCATCAGATGCGAGTGCAATAAGTCAAAGCTGACATGTATTGCATGTTTATATGAACCTCTCAACACAGAACATTCATTATTTATCCTTCATAATCATGATTTAGATTTTGCTTTGACTTGAGTGTGTCTCTGACAGGCCGCATTGTGTTCCATCTCTTGTTTGAGACAATTTGCTCTGTTGGAGAGGCATTACCAGGCTTGATGAATTAGAAAAGACAACAATTAAGCAATGAAATGAACCACCTGGGCAGCTTGGTAAGAGATTACAGCTCCTCACAGAACATTATTTTAGAAGATTAGAAATTAGGACCAACAATGGCTGTTTCTGTCCAAATCTGCAAATTTAAAGGAATAGTTCACCCAAAAATAAACATTACCCACGCCATCCAAAGTGTGTGTGACTTTCTTCTTTCATACTAGTACAATCAGAGTTATATTAAAAAAAAAAAAATGTCCTAGCTCTTCCAAGTTTTATAATGGCAGTGAATGCCATTGAGATTTTTAAGTCAAATGAAGTGCATCCATCCATCATAAAAAGTACTCCACATGGCTCGGGTGGTTACTGAAGGCCTGAACTGATGCTTTTGTATAAGAAAAATGTTCATATTTAATACATTAGAAACCGTACTCTCTAGCTTCTACCAACTGTTGTACGCGCATTCATGAGAGCGTGACGTTTCAGCAGATGATGTATGGACGGTGAGAAGTGACGAATGTAGAAGTGCAGTGGAGAGAGCAAAACAAAACACCAGTCAAAAATCAGAAGTACAAAATGAGGATCTGTAAAGAAAAATCTTGGAGGATTTTGATATAAGCCAAGAGGAGACCTTCCTTTGCTGTAAACAAAACTTGGTTTAGCGAGACTAGCATATTTTCACTGAAGCTTGCGCTATGCCTACGTCTTATATCATCCACTGGAACACCACTCTCTGGTCAACGTGTGTACGACAGTTAGCTGAAACTAGAGATTACAGTTTATAAAGTTTTAAATATGGATATTTTTCTTACACAAACACATCGATTCACTTCAGAAGGCCTTTATAAATCCCCCGGAGTCATGTGGAGTACTTTTTATGATGGATTTATGCACTTTATTTTGTCTCAAAATCTCAACAATTCACTGCCATTACAATGCTTTTAAAGAAGGACTTTTTTAAATATAACTCTGATTGTGTTCGTCTGAAAGAAGAAAGTCATATACACCTAGGATGGCTTTAGGGCGAGTATATAATGGGGTCATTTTAATTTTTGGGTGAACTATGCCTTTAATGTCTGCAGGAAGTTAGAATATTGCATAAAACATTAACATTAATTTGTTTCATTTGCATGAACAATGAGATTTGTTAAACTGTTAGTCCAGTTATTCAATTACATGATCTGTTGAGGCACAGTTTTTGTTAAGAATTAAGGAATTTATTCAGTAAATGTGTTTCCATCATAGTTTATACCCATGGCTTCTTATTGGATAAAAAGTATTTTATGCACATCTTGGCATTTCCATCCAGCATTTTGTATGCAGTATCCCAAAATTTAAATAAAAACATGTTGACGGAAATGTAATGACTAATTGAGTGTCCATGATACAGGAAAATAGTAAAAAAAATAATTTTCATTGAAAAAAGTTTTCATTGAAATACTTCTTCAATAAGAATTGCTTATGCATCATAGGAATACATAGAAAATATGTGCTTCTATATATAATTCTGCAAAACTGAAAAAGTACCTACAGTATATGTACAAATCACTGCAGTTTCCAGTTGAATTGACCACTAGAGGCAGTAAAACTCTGACAGCTTTTATAGCTTTCACGCAAGGTACAGAGTTTTGATTAATAAAGCCTAATTTTCACACAATTACTTGCAGAATATTATGTTATGACTTCAAAACAAATTTAACATCCTGCGCAATTTAGAAAAAAAACTGATACTTCTGAACACTGTCGTCACATATACAGCTTCATATACATCAGTTTTCTAATTCAGTAGGTTTGCTTGGTAGCACACGTGACACACATTTGTGCCAAGTGCTAGCATTTGTTAATGCTATCGGTTAGGTTTAGTGTTGGGTTTGGTGTAGGGGATGTTTCCAACACGATAGAGCATTAACCTTTAGCAACACTCCATGGAAATTTGAATTCTGAACAGCCGCAATACGTACCTTAAGAAGCGTAATAAAAATGCAGCAATATGTGCCTGTACCAATGTAATAAAAACATGCCATGGTCATGTACTGAATGTGTGTTTTAGCCACCTCTGAACATTTCGTTTTGAAACTGCTGCGAAACATGCAGTAAGGTATGTAATTATGGTGTTGCAGAAATGTATGTAGAGGCATGTATTTCCAATGAGCATGGGTTGTGCTTACTCAAGTCATTTTATGTATTAACAGTGGACAGAACAGAATAATGGACAGAACAAAAATGAGAGTGTCACAGTATTGACCCATCAGCAATTACAAGGCATTTGTTTTTTTTCCTGCAGGTCTTGCTTGGTGTGAAGGGTTTTTCTATAACCTACACATGGCACTTGACTAGTGCGTGTGCATGTCCGATAGTGAGCTCTTTGCTAACCACAAATATCTGCAATCTGAAACCCCACTCAAAAGACATCAGGGACCAGGCAGTGTTTATCCCCTGTAAAGTCTCTCCATTGCTCCATTACTATTAAATCAAACACAAAGGCCGACCCAGAGGGAGGCATTTATGATGTCATGGACAAGGGGCAAGACTTCTTTGACTTAAGAGTATCTACCAGTAAATATAATTAATTCGAAGTAAAGGGATATCAGTGCACACAGATACCACGTACAATATAATGCTTAATGTGAACAGGGAAGTCTCGCCCAACTGGAGCAGTGCTTTATATTTCTGGTCTCTGGTGTTTTTAGTCAAATACCATTTTCCGAGCCAATAATATAATGTTCAACCTGCACTCATTTTTATATTTAGTTATACTAAAAAAGTTCAATTCAGTCGATTTTTACCCCGTTTTAACAAGGATTTCTATGGAGACCGGAACACAAAAGCACCCAAACGGAAGTTTGAATCCTTCATAGCGCTGCTCATCGGTCAGGAAAAATGGATACAGTATTCAGGGTGGATACAGTATGGGTGGAATACTAATCAGTGCTATTTGTGTTCAAAGACCACTTTGGACTGTATCAGCTGACAGTTAAATCCATAGAGGCCTCTAGGAGTGTAGAAAGAGTCTGGGATATTCCTTTAGAAGTAATACCCAGGATGCACTGCTCTCTGATGCAACATGCCTTCATTTATTTAATTAGTAACTCTTACAGCCATTTCAGCATTAATAACATTAATAATAGCAATAATTACTGTTATTTTAAAGGGGTCATCGGATGCAAACTTCACTTTTTCATGTTGTTTGAACATTAATGTGTGTTGGCAGTGTATGTACACATCTACCTTATAATGATAAAAATCCATGCAGTGATTTTTAATTAATCTGTAAAAGTAATATCCCCTTTTTCAAATCGAGCCGTTCTCAGATGCCTGTCGGTGTGCCGTAACTTTCCTTGTTTCAATACCAAAGCAGGGATGTAAGTTAGACAAGAATATCTCCGATTGAGCGATTGAGGTGTTGTGTTGCTGGATGTAATAATGAACATAGTGGTCGTCACTTACTCTGAGACATCTGAGCCGCTGAAGATGCAGTGGATTACGTTTGTTTGTGAATGGAATGCGCCTCCCGATCTACATATATCCGTCTATGTTCGCGCGAATCATTCGTGATCCAGCTTCACTTACAGCAGAAGTGTGTATAAGCGTTTTTTATGAATCTTTGTGATCACCTTTCCTTATAACGTGGTAGTTAGGTAGTTTAGCGGCTAAATGCGGCTAAAGTAAACAAGCTCGTCATTCCACAGAGAGAAGAGAGGGGCGGGGCGAGTGGAGCTCATTTGCATTTAAAGGAACAACCCCTTAGAATGAGATGATTTTTGCAGAGCTCATTTTGACAAGGTAAAATGGGTGTTGTTTTACAAAACCATTGAGAATTTTTAATCAAAGTATATTAGAGACTTTTCATTAAGACCCTAAAGAATCATATCAACTTGTGGAAAATGGGCATCCGATGACCTCTTTAATAGAAATATGACAAAACTGTAAAGGATGGCATACGACATAATTACAAAACCGAAATGAGTAATTATATCACTCTATTTCAGTCCACAAATAAATGACATTCTAGTTGCTTATGCCTCTAAAATGAAAAAAAAAAAACATATGCAATTCAAAAGACTTGCCATCAAAATTGACTGAAAAAAATAGGGCATGTTACACCAAACGTCTTTCCAATTACCCCGGCACTCTCGCAGGTCATGAATCAGAATGCAGACTCTTCATGTTTAGATAATGTTTGTAAATTGGATTCATATGAATTCATTTTCCCTCTACAAAAGAATGAATTTGGAATTGAGGACTGAGGCAGGCTGTACATGTGTGATATGGTTTGTCCTTATTGCCCACAGGCTTACTTTTAATCACCACTTCTTAAATGATTCATGGAGAAACTTTGTCAGTGAATAATAAGATATAAAATGCAAATTTAGGTGAGTAACCAGACCCATACTGAACTAGAAAGCAAACAGAGAAGAGAATTGTCTCTGAGATACTTTGTTCTAATATACTGGTTCAATAGTTACAATTTGTTGTAGATTTAATGCTAAACCTGTGAGAGTTTATATTTATACCCATTTTCTTATTTTAAGTACTATAAAGATTACATCTTAATTGGAAATTATAATAAAATGCTCTGTTTATACAATATTCATCTTGATTCTTTTATATCACATCATGTATTTAATCTCAAGTATGCACTTCACACTTATGTGTCCTTTGTAACCAAGAAAACTAACTTTTGAACAATTTTCAGGGATAAAAATGTTATTGTAAACAACTTTTTTTTTTTTCACAAAATAAATATTATAATGATTTTTTCACTCTGTTATTATAGTAATATTGCTTAAAGTTTATTTGCATCGCATTAAAATTGTAAGAATTGACCTAAAATGTACAAAAAAAAAAATGATGTGACCAACAATTAGCAAAGAAATCTGTTATAAAATATATTAAATATATTTGCAAATTATATGCATTAGCTAATTATATAACCACAAATGCTTTAGTAGAGATGATAGAGGGACTACACTATGCTCACCATGCTCCATAATTCCCCTGGGATTGACAGACATTGCATCTCAAAGTGGCAGGCCTTCATTAAAACCTGTGAATTAGCAAGCAGTCTTTGTGTTGATTGCTTTGTTCACTTCTTATTCTCACACCATGGTCGTTAATTGGACGGCTCCATGCGGGAAGGTTGAATAGAGCCACCGTGTGAGATTAAATGAATTAGTGAAATATATTTAACAAGCTGCTGTTGCACCAGTGACTGAAGTGCATTTTTATAAGAGCAGCTCTTGCAAAATTTATGATCAGTCTGTTACTTGATGGACTTAATATAATTGCATTCATTACAGACATTATGACACATACTGAATTTTATGACCTGTAAACGAGTTTCAAAGGAGTGCTTGACACAGAGTAGTCAACAACTTACAGAGACTAAGTGCTCAGATATATAAAGTCATAAACGCGGACCATACTTCAAATAAAGACATGACTTTTCCACTTTGGAAGTAAATCAGTGGCCACAAGCATTTGCTGATGCTTTGAGGGCCGGTGAGTGTAACAATGTATTCAAGTTCTCTTTTTCATCCCCTCTTTCCTCTCTTCCATCTTTTCCTTTCATTCACTTCACATAATCGGCTGGTGAGACAGCGCAGTACTGCCAGCTGTCAGGCATCACAGACATCAATGTGACTTAGGAGGCATAGGGTCATAAACAAGGGCTGTGCTGAACTCAGTTGACATCACCTCAAGAGACGCAGTTCAGTCATGCACAAAAATCTTTCTTTTAGTTCTCAAACTTTAGTCACCTCAACAACTCAACCCCACACCCCACAGCTGAATATATTATAGAAGATTTATTTTTTAAATAAATTTAATTTTTTAAATTCCCCTGCTCTTTGAAAAATTGTTACCGTTTTCAACAATGATAATAAGTAATATTTTTTGACCAGCAAATCAGCATATTAGAATGATTTCTGAAGGATCATGTGACACTGAAGACTGGAATAATGGCTGCTGAAAATTAAACTTTGCCATGACAGGAATAAATTACACTGTAAAATATACTGGAATAGAAAATAGTCATTTTAAATTTTAAAAATATTTTACAATATTTCTATTTGTACCATTTTTGCATCCTTGGTGAGCACAGACTTTTTTTTTTTTGTAACATCTTTAATGATCCAAAGCACTTGAGTTTTAAAGTCAGTATTGCATGATGTATACTCGTATTTCTGAGAAATAAAGACAGAATTTAGAGATAAACGTGATATAAAAAACTCTCAGAACAATTCTGAGAACATATCATTCTTTTTTCGATATACAAACTTGGAATTTTGAGGAAAAAAACGTCAAAATTTCAAGATGCAAACTCAGAAATGTAAAAAAAAAAAAAAAGAATTGCAAGATGCAATCTCTGAATTGTGAGAAGACGAAATTGCAAGAAAAAAGTCTGAATTGCACTTGCATTTGCGAGGGAAAAAAAAGACAGAACTGTGAGAAAGAAAAGTAGAATTGGTCGAAATGCAAACTCGGAATTAAGAGAAAAATCAGAATTGAGAAATGCAAGATACAAACTCAGAATTCCGATTTAAAAAAAAAAAAAAAAAAGTCAGAATCACCAGATATAAAAAAGAAAAAAGTCAGAATTGTGAGGTGAGATTTTTGTTCAATGGCAGAAACGGGCTTCTATAACAAACTCTCAGAAATTGATACATTTTACAATTAACTAAAATGAAACATCACACAATAACTTTCACTTTGAATTAAATGTGAAATTTTGAAGTAGAAAAAGTATTTTCTTGTAAAACATACTAGAATATTCTTTGTTGTATCTGCTACTATGATCATTTTTACATTGTATCACAACAATGAATGTTCTGCTAGAATACATTTGAATTTTGTTAGAATATAGAGCTACCGTATTACTGTCTAAAATCACTTTTTTTGTAGTGTTTTTTTCCCGGTTAAAGGAGAAGTCCACTTTCAGAACAAAAATTTACAGATAATTCACTCACCCCCTTTGTCATCCAAGATTTCATGTCTTTCTTTCTTCAGCTGTAAAGAAATTGTGTTTTTTAAGGGAAACATTTCAGGATTTTTCTCCATAAATTGGGCTGCTATGGTGCCCCGATTTTGAACTTCCAAAATGCAGTTTAAATGTGGCTTCAAACACTCCCAAATGCAGTTGTAAACAATCCCAGCCGAGGAAGAAGGGTCTTATCTAGTGAAATGATTGGTTATTTTCATTAAAAAATACAAGTTAAATACTTTTTCATCTCAAACGCTCGTCTTGTCTTGCTCTGCCTGAACTCTGTGTATTCTGGCTCAAGACAGTTAGGGTATGTCGAAAAACTCCAATCGTATACAGGTTCCGACTCAGTCTTTGCAAAGTGAACATGCAAAGAAGATTAAAACCCCCTAACAAAAAAGGTAAAATGGCGATATAGGACGATTTTGAAGTTGAGGGAGAACATGAGATGGGAGTTTTTCGACGTACCATAGCTGTCATGAACCGGAAAAAATCAGTTCAGGTAGAGTGAGACAAGTCGAGCGCTTTACATTAAAAAGTATATAAATTGTATTAATTTTATGAAAATAGCCAATCGTTTCGCTAGATAAGACCCTTCTTGCGGTTTACAACCGCATTGGGACCGTTTGAAGCCACATTTAAACTGCATTTTGGAAGTTCAAAATCGGGGCCTCATAGCAGTCCATTATAAGGTGCAAAATCCTGAAATGTTTCCCTCAAAAAACATAATTTCTTTATGGCTGAGGAAAGAAAGACATGAACATCTTGGATGACAAGGGGTGAGTACATTATCTGTCAATTTTTGTTCTGGAAGTGGACTTCTCCATTAAAACTCAGATATGATACATTCATTAAACCAATGCTTTTTCAGTCTAGTCCAAGCATACAATATCATGAAATGTCAAATGTTAGAAAATGAATTATTATTTCTAATATTTTTTGTCTGCATATTTAAAATATATGGGAATCTAGTTAATATCTGCCCCCAATTTATTGCTATATATAAAAATACACCTGTAGTATATTTGTGGGTTGCTGATAAATCTGTTGTCCATTTACTATACTCTCCATTGTCTATTTTCCTAAAGCGATTTGCTTTTATTTGTCCATTTTGGCCAGTTGAAGTATTCTATGAGCAGACTCATCTGTTCTGCCCATTAATTGTGGGCCATAAACCAAACAATCTGCTCCTAATTGCTTGCGAATTTCCACAGGCCTAAACTCAGAATATCGCCAAAAGGTGAGCCCCATTGTTTGGAATATGTCAGCAGTTCCTCGGTTGCACTTTAATCACTGGCCCGTTCCTGTCATACAGTGACCATATGTTGATTGTTCAGTGTTCAGCGTTTCGTTTTCCCACCAATGGGCTCAGATGAGCGTACGTTACAGTGGCAAGACAAATGGGTGAGTGAGCCCGTGCTTATGCAGGAGGCTTCATTCATTATTCAGAAGCAGTGCAGCGCGACGCAGAGAGGGGCCTGCCATCACTATCAATAATTCAACTCTCCCACCGCAAACCCCCTCCATTTCTCGCTGTCTTTTCCTTTTTTCTCTTTGTCTGTTTCTTTCTCATGTCTCCTGTAAATGAAGAGTGTCCATTGATGCACAATGTGCAAAAGCTGTCTATTAGCACTCACTCCCGACATCCCAAAAAAAAAAAGGCTGCGTATGAAAGAAGGGTGACAGACAGACAGTGATGAGGAGAATAAAGAGGATTTTCTACACAGATTGGAGCATCACTGGATGGTGTGTCTGTTTCAGCTGGCATGGGACAGTGGTGCATTCTGAGGACACTGATTCACTGTGCAAAGTAAATTTCCACTAGATAAAAATAAGCAAAAACATATTAGGGATGCACCAAAAATTGCACTTTGCACTATCTGAAATGCTTTGTAATAATTATTTATCATTTTATTAAATAGTACAAAGTAATTTTGTAAAACATTAAAAATAACAATAAAATTGGACAGAAAATTGTTTTTATTCAGTTCTATGCAAAAGAATCAGATATAACTTTTTTGACGCATTATCCAAATGTATAGAAATTAATACTGATTCAGCAAAGATGCACTACATTTATAAAAAGTGACAAATTCATTTGTAATGTCACAAAAGATTTTTTATTTTAAATTTGTATTTATCAAATAATCCTGGGAAAAAATGTCTTAGAATATATTAAAAATATTAAGCAGCACAACCGTTTCCAACACTGATACAAATAATTTTTTTTTCTGATACAAATTATGGCAATTCTATTTTTATTGGTTGTATTATTTAAAGTTTAAACGTACATTTATCTGTTGAATAGTTGTTTAATATTGTTACCCTAATTCATATTTTATTATATAATTTAAAACATACATTGCCATCTAAAAGTTTGGGGACAGTAAGATTTCTTTTTAAAGAAATTAATACTGATTCAGCAAAGATACAATACATTTATCAAATGTGACAAATTCGTTTGTAATGTTACAAAAGATTTATATTTTAAATAAATGTTGCTCTTTTGAAATTTCTATTAGTCAAATAATCCTGAAAAATTCTATTAATCAAATAATTCAGAAAAAAGTGTCATGTTTGCACAAATTTCACATTTATTATTTCACATAAATTATAGCAATTTTAGTTTTATTAGTTGTATTATTTAAAGTACATTTATCTGTTTAATATATTTTCAATATTGTTACCCTAATTCAAATTTGATTACATAATTTTAATATACATATTTTTTACGAAATTAATACTGATTCAGCAAAGATGCACTACATGTATCAAAAGTGACAAATTTAGATTTAATGTTACAAAAAGCATTTTAAATAAATGCTGTTTTTTTTTTTGACATTTCTATTAATCAAATCCTGAGGAAAAAAAAGTGTCATGGTTTCTAAATTCCACAATTTTTTTTTTAAGAATTATAACAATTCTAGCTGTTTCATATTTTTACCCTAATTCAAATTTGATTATATAATTTTAAATATACAAACTTTATTAACATGCAAATTAATACAGATTCAGCAAAGTTGCCGTACATTTATCAAAAGCCACAAATTCATTTGTAATGTTAAAAAATATATATATATATTTTAATACAAATATATGTAATTTTTTGTTAATCAAATAAAGAGATTATAACAATTCTAGTTTTATTAGCTGTATTATTTTAAAGTACGATTAACTTTTTAATAGTTGTTCATTGTTTCCCTAATTCAAATTTGATTATATAATTTTAAAATGTACATACACTACCATGCAAATGTTTGGACAATAAATTAATTTATAAAGTGTAAATACATTTATAGCTCAAATAAATTTTATTCTTTTGAACCTTTTATCTTCAAATAATCCTGAAAAAAACATTGCTAATAAGAAAAAAAAAAGTTTCTTGAGCAGACAATTAGCATATTGAAATGATTTCTGAAGGATCATGTGACATTTTAAAATATTTTAAAATAGAAAACAGTTATTTAAAATTGTAACATTTCACAATAATACTGTTACTTCTGGTATTTTTTGTTAACACCAACTACAAAACAAAACAAGCCTTGATTAACTGACTGACCAACTTCCAGAAAGAGCCTGATGAGTTGAGAAACATCTCATGTCCCACTACTACCATACAACTAGAAAGAGACTCCCTATTGACCCATCATCCCCTCTGATCCATATCCCTCTTGTTCATTTGCTCCATCTGCCAGACCCTTGTCAAACAGTCGTGAGGGGATTACGCCCTCCAGCCTATTGCCCAATCAGGTCAAAAGGTCAAAATTATCTAATGGTTAGCTCTCAGAGTGACAGAAAAGAGCAGGCGTGACTGTAAAGTGCTGAGCGGGTGGCTAATTAAAATGCAAAGCAGCTTCTTCCATTAACCCCATTAGAACTTAAACATGCCCCAGTCCAAGTCATTTGAAAGCTTGGGGCACGTATGGGGGGACCCAAATAAATAAGATAATGCTTTAGTCTCCATTAATAAACTACAACAGTATATTCTAGATGTACCAACTAAGTCAATTAAGGTTATTTTTCGCATTCACATTTACTTTCTTACACTAAATGGCCAAAAGTGCTTTTTTAATATTCAGTTTTACAGCCATAGGCATTAACATGGACTTAGTCCACTCCTCTGGGAAGGCTTTCCACTTGATGTTGGAACATGACTGCAGGGATTTGCTCTCATTCAGAGTCAATGGGTGATGGGACCTGGCTCACTGTCAGTATGCCATTTCTTTATGGTCCTTTCTTTGTGCACAGGTATGCTAGCCAACAATAGCACTGTTAGTAGTAAATGCAGCTACATATTAATTAAACAAAGGCATCCAGATCATTTTGGCTACGAACCGCATGTTAGCATTTAGCATCCTGCAGATTTCTGAACAGACTCATCTGCGCGTTTAATTGACCAGTGACGTTACCATGCCAACCCAAGCAAATTCAGCTTGAGCGCAATGACCCACTTACTGTACGTCAACAAAATCAGTGGGACAGTGGAGAAACTGACACATCTCTTACACACACAGAGCTCAAGGGTTACTAGTGGAGAATAAAAAGAAGGAAGCTGAAGAAGCAAAGCTATGGCTCTGGGTTTCAGGGTTAGACTAATATTATTGTATTCCACAGTGAGCAACTACAGAAGTACTGTTGGATCAGCCCACAAAAGGAAAATAACAAGGGCTTGGTCTTGTTAAACTCTTTGGAAAAGCAGTCTGCATTATTGGAGAAAGAAATGAAGAAGAAAAGTGAGTGATAATTGTAGAAATCGGAGTGGGAATAAAAACACTGAAACAAAGAAACAGAGGTGACCTGCTAATGCAGTTAATGTGGTTTTAATAATGACTCCTGGAGATTCACATACTGTAGCAGTTTGTATATACTGGCACTGTCATAACACCGTACCAAGCATTTAACCAGCTGACCTCCACCATTTAACCAAGCTATAATTCAATTTTTGCCAAAGTGTGCACTGATTCAGTTCAGCACGCTCTCTTGAATAAACATAATTCTTAGACTACTTCTACGGTATGTTAACAATAAGCCCTTTGGCATCAATCACCATAGCTTGGTTTGTTTGGCATCAGCTGAATACGGTCTCAACCATTCGCTTAGAGTCAATCTGAGGCCATGGTTTCTTTGATTTGGCAGAGCACCATCATCCAGTCATGCCTATTCAGCGGTGAACAGTTATCCAAGACCTGGCAACCACACTTGAGAGTGTCTGCATGTGTATGAGTGGGCAGGGATCAAAATTATGTTTGGTCTTGCTTCTAAAGGGCTTCAGGATGTTGAACATCCACAAGTGAATTCTACCATCAGTCAGCCACACTCTTAAAAATAAAGATTCCAAAACGGGGTTTAGGCAGTGATGGAACAGAAGAACAATTTTCGGTTCCACAAAGAACTTTTCAGTGAACAGATTTTAAAAAAAGAACCTAGTGTACACTGACTTTTCACTGCGTTTCAGAAACAGTCTTCGTCCACACTACACAACCCAAAACGCATGTCACATGATCATTCATAATGAGCATGATGGTATTGTTTATACGGTCATCAGGGATAAGCACAGCGAATGTGGGCAGCCACGCCATCATATTCAAAAGTCTCCTTTTTGGTCCGTTTACTCTGAAAAACAACCCCGGAGTTTTCAAACTGCAGAGTTTTCGAAAGTCTCCATTTTTCGAGGGTTGACAACACTGGAGTAGTGTAAAATGAAAACGCACTAGTGTAAACATAGCATAATTCTCTGATTCAGATACTAACATTCTGGATATTTGGGGAAAGATTAGAATGTAGCGTTCGGCAATAAATAAATCTCAGTTTTTTCAGAATGTGTGACTGATTCAAGATAATAATGTACATTTTTTAATGTCATCTAACCAACATGTAACTAAAACATGATTCAAGCAACATTTTCTTTATTACAAACTTGCAAAACCATCCATTACCATGCATGAAATCCCTAGAGAAAATAAATACACCAAAATGTATTTGAAATACATTTATTTCATGTGAAGTATACTACAAATACATAGGTCCACTATAAATATCTTGCATTTAAAGACCAATATTATTCAAAGATCATACAATCCTCATCGACAAGCTTAATATTATGAATTGTGCCTAAGTAATACTTTTTCTATCATTGTCACACCCCTGTGGACTGTTTCTTTGGTTTTTCCCTGTGTATGCCCTTATTTGGTCTTTCCGGTTCCTTTTCTAATTATGACGTCATTGTTTAATCATTCACACCTGTCCTCATTCTGATTAGCCTGGTTATTTAAGTTTGGTTCTGTTCCCCATTTGTTTGTCGGTTCTTGAGTTCACTTCGAGTCGTGTAGTCACTCTGTCGTTTATAGTCCTTTTTCGTTGTGTTGCTTGTGGATTCCCTGCTGTTACTGTTCGTTCCTGTTCCTATGTTTGGATTACTATAATAAACTTTAATTTCCTGATCTCCTCGTCCCAACTCCTCTTTCCCGCACACGACGCTTGTGACAATCATATTGTAAGTTTCAAGTGATATGTCAGTAACTATGGTAATATATTTGAACTACACTTGAAATGAATGTATTTTAAATATAATTTTTTTTTTTTTTACTAGGGATATGAAGACAAATATTGTACAAACTTGTCGTAAACATATCCTATATGTTCAGAAATTATATAAAATAAAACTATTATACTAAATATTTCTTAAAATGTAGACACATTTTTAGAGGTCAAAGCAATTTAAATTTAAAATAACAAAGTATAACACCAGTAGTAGGCTTTTATTAACAGTAAATGTTTTTTAAAATCTACCAAAAAAAATACTAGTTCTAATCTATTAACATATTTACTGACACATCGCTTGAGACTTAGTGATATAAAAATTCTAATTAAATTTTCTTTGGAGTACTACTTGTGCACAATGCATATTTCACTAAATTATGCCTAAAATGTGTCTTAATGTCTCTGTAGGTCTTTAAATGCAAGACCTAAAGTACACTTGCAATAGTTGCACTTTAGCAGAATCAAA
>JAHKKF010510528.1:0-15152 GCA_019740295.1 Labeo calbasu | reverse complement strand
GGGGGGTCATACGCGTTAACTATCCGCTCCGGCATGGCCTCTCGGACTGTATGCTGCGCCTTGGCTCCCCGAGCTCCCTGATCCGCCATGGCCTCCTGGACTGTATGCTCTGCCGTGGTCCCCCGAGCTCCCTGATCCGCCATGGCTCCCTGAGCTCCCTGACCCGCCATGGTTTCCTGAGCTCCCTGACCCGCCCTGGAGGCCTTCCTCCTCTCCGTCCTGTGTCTGCCCTGCACGAGCCTCCAGGGCGCCCACCCCTAATCGAATGCGATTTTGAGCGCGATTTGGCGTAGCTTGTCAGTGATTTACGGCTCTGTGTATTGATTGCCGCTCCAGCTGAACGCACGTGATGGAGCTTTACTACTAATAAAAGTACCGGCTTCATTGACTAAGCGCACCTCACAATATCATGCGATTAATCGTGCAGCCCTAAACAAGACCGAATTAATTTCTCTTTTGCAGTTTTTAATAACTAGGTGGCACTGATATATCTGCCAGAAAAAATAAACACACTGTATCTTGATTTCAGCCAGTTGATCATGTAAGTGAACCACCGCTCTGCACATTTTATGTGTATGTCTGTTCTATTCAAAAGTAAGTGCTCTGCGAACTTGAAATATTCCACCCTGATTCCAGTTCGAAGACAGTGTATATGTTCCATTCAACAAGCATTAAAGTGTGTGACATGAATTTAAATTACATTTATTTACAGAGGTATATTATGTCACACTTCTCTAGTAAGTTTCGTCTGTGTGTGAAGACAGTGGCGTAGCGCAAATCCATTAATGAAAATTCCTAAGTAAAGTAAACTTCAACTGATCTCCGCTGCTCAGGGAGTATTGAGCAATGAACATTGTGTAGGGACCATGTCAATTGGAACACAGTTCAGTCATGGAGCTCTCTTTGAACTAGCTGGTTATCTGAATCAGGTTAAATAAGAGAGGCATATGCAATATATGCAGAGCAACTGATATATTAAATCATATCATCGTATCGCCCTAATTTTATTAAGGTATAAAATGCATTATATTGTGAAAGCACTACACCAAATAAGTTTTACTGGACTTAAATTGAACAAATACATGATTTCTTACAAAGAGCTGCTGAACAGTAAATCAGATGAGTTGCTTTATGAACAATGACAATGATCGCAACGAACCATATCACTAATTAGATTAAATTTCCAAATGTGCTATTCATAGTGTGAGCACTTACAAATTCAAGTGAATCAGAAATTGTGAATCTGTAATAAATAATAAATATAAACAACAAAGCCAGATTTTGGTCAAGTTGTTTATTTTCATTGAGCTGCTTTCGCCATTGTGTGGTTTCAAGCTAAAAAGCATAAAATTGCGCTTCTTTTTAGAACAGCTTTCCACTCTGATCATTCTCCATTCTAATGCGTTTTTAAATGTACAATATAAATTTTAACATCTACCTCCACTATTACCAAGTCTATACTGTAGTGCCCGTGTCTGAAAGTCCCAGAATGCTGTGCGTTGCTGATGTCAGGATCCCATACTCTATACAAGAGTGGCCCACTATATATTCCTGAGTTTTATCTCACACAATACACTACAGAGTGAAGTGCCTTGTGTTTTCAGACATTTTAAACAGCATCGATTCCTACTTACAACTTCCGTGTTGTCAGCTTTCAACTCTCCCTAATGTGCAGAGAGGTTGCTGCTTATTTTCTACTCAGGTAATGACACAGGCGTGACACAGGTGTATCTGTCTAACAGTTTGTCAACTACAAGGAAATTGCTTATTTATTTATTTATTTATTGTATAACAAAACATACATGATCAGAAAAAATATTACAATACATGTAACGCGCGCACACACACACACACCAAAAAAGTTTAAGATGCTGTGTTTCATGTTTGTACAGCCACACAGAGTAAAACTCTTCATGATCATCCTGTAGAGTATTTCAAGTCTTTGCACATGTGTTTAAGCAACTGTTCTTGAATTTCATTGACTATTTTTTGATAGACAATTTTGATATTTACAATTATTAGGTAAATGATTTGATCATAAACACACCTTTGAGACTGATGCAGCTAAATTATTCTTTTTGGTTTGCTTCAAAGTTCTTTGTTTATTTTTTACATCCCCAAAAGCTGCAGTTTTAACAGAGGTGTGTAGACTTTTTTTAAGCCACTGTACGTCTAGAAATACCAAAGTAATCAAACAAGTGAAATGTAGGTGAACAATCAAATCAACAGGTGTACAAATAATATAAAAATGAATAAACTCAAATTATTATTATTAATTATAATTATTATAAATTATAAAGTTTAATATTTATATTAAACTTATTAGAAAATGCAGCTGTGTTCACTAGTCTTTATTTTCCCATCCATTCAAACAACAAATACCAAGATTGTCATATGACTTGGTGATGTATAAATTCTCATTTCACCATTCAACACTATAATTGTAACAATCCCGACCTCTGTGGTTCCCCCCGATCGCCACCAGAGGTCACCATCGCCAGAATTTTAAGCTCTCTCTCAGCACTCCATTTCCCATAACCCCGTGCCTGGCTCTGACCCCATGAACATTCACTTCCCGATTCCTCCCCTATAAATACCACCCAGCCACCATTAGCGTCGGCTAATCAACCCGGACCCTCTAACCCTCCCGTTGCCAGCCCTCGCCTGGCTTACCCGGACAAATTCGATGGCACTCCCGCGAAGTGTAAGGGTTTTTTGCTTCAATGCTCGTTATTTGTAACACAATAGCCTGCTTTGTACCCCACCGAGGAGAGCCGAATCGCCTTTGTGTGCTCACTGCTAACAGGCAAAGCTTTAGACTGAGCCACCGCTGTGTGGGATTTGAACCACCCTACGTTCCCGTCCTTCGAAACTTTCCTGCGTCGCTTTAAAGAGGTCTTTGATTATCCCGAGGGAGACAGCGCGGGAGATCGCATTGTAACGCTGTGTCAGGGGAAAGCCTCAGCTGCTCAATATGCTCTCATGTTTCGTACTCTCGCTGCACTGACCGGTTGGCCGGATGACCCGTTAAAGCTTCATTTCCGAAGGGGTTTATGTCACGATCTACAAGCTGAGCTAGCATGCCGTGACGAGGGAAAGATGCTGGATGAACTGATCGATTTGGCGGTGCGCATCGATAATCTCATGCGGTCCAGGAGAGCCAATAAAGACGTCACGCCCCAGCCGCTCAAACTTCCTTCTACATCAGAATGTGAGCCTATGCAAATAGCACACGCACGACTCACCCCCAAAGAGAGAGATCGACGATGGCAGTTTAACCTCTGCCTTTACTGCGGCCAACCAGGCCACCTGAAAGCCTCTTGTCCTGCCAGACCCTCGCAACGCACATCGTCAATGGTGAGTCATTATAATAACTTGTCTCAAACTGTCAAGATCCCTGTAATTATCACCTTTGCTGATAAACAGATTCACATGACTGCTTTAGTAGAGTCTGGGGCTGCAGGCAATTTTATGGATGTGGATTTTGCTAAGGCTCATGATTTCTCACTCATACCTTGTACGTCTCCTCTGTCAGTGGCAGCGCTAGATGGAAGACCGCTGGGACGTGGATGTGTCAAACACACCACCAGTGATCTCCATCGTACCACCGGCGCCCTTCACACCGAGACCATCCGTTTTTTCCTCATCAAAGCCCCCATCAACCCAGTCATCCTAGGACTTCCCTGGCTCCAGCAGCATGAACCCATAATCTCCTGGACACAGGGTCAAATCACACAATGGTCAGACAAATGTATTGCACTGTGTTTCCCATCGCTCAAACCCAGGGTGTTAGAGCTGGCCTCAGCCAAAATGGACTCCCCGATTGCTGAAAACATCCCCTCTGAATATCATGATCTGGCTGAGGCCTTCAGCAAGACATGAGCCACTAAACTACCTCCACATCGACCTAGCGATTGCGCTATTGAATTGCTCCCTGGAACCACTCCCCCAAAGGGCAGGATTTTTCCACTCTCCCAACCAGAGACAGATGCTATGAAGGTCTGCATCGAAGAAGAACTTGCCAAAGGGTTCATCGTTCCTTCCACCTCTCCTGCTTCAGCTGGGTTCTTTTTTGTCAAGAAAAAGGATGGCAGCCTTCGTCCCTGCATTGACTTTCGAGTTCTGAACGACATCACGGTGAAGGATCGTTACCCCCTACCTCTTGTGCCGTCAGCCTTAGAACAGCTCCGCTCGGCCAGATATTTCACCAAACTCGACCTTCGCAACGCGTACAACCTAATTCGCATCAGGGAGGGAGATGAGTGGAAGACGGCCTTTTCCACCACCACCGGGCACTATGAATACCGGGTTATGCCCTTCGGGCTGGTCAACAGTCCATCCGTGTTTCAGTACTACATGAATGATGCCTTCCGAGACATGCTGGGCAGATGGGTCATAATCTACATGGACGATATTCTTGTCTACTCGGAATCCTTTGAGTCCCACATTGCACATGTCAGGAAGGTATTGCAATGTTTAATCACACATCGACTTTACGCCAAGGCTGAGAAGTCAGAGTTTCATCAGACAGCTATCTCGTTCCTGGGTTACGTGATTAGTTCCGACGGAGTGGCTATGGATGACAGTAAAGTGCAGGCAGTTTTGAAGTGGCCTCTGCCAACCACCATTAAGGAATTGCAAAGATTTTTAGGATTCGCCAACTTCTATAGGCGGTTTATCAGAAACTTCAGCTCAGTCGCAGCCCCTCTAACGGCTATGATCAAGAAAGGAGGTAACCGGTTATCCTGGACTCCGGCCACCACCAACGCCTTTGAACTCCTCAAGAAACACTTTTCCTCTGCTCCCATTCTGCATCATCCTGATCCTGACGTGAATTTATAGTGGAAATTGATGCTTCGAACACCGGGATCGGGGCGGTGTTGTCACAGCGTCATGGAAACCCTCCTAAGTTGTTCCCTTGTGCCTTCTTATCATGCAAGTTATCCCAGGCAGAACAAAACTACGATGTTGGCAACCGTGAGTTGCTTGCCATGAAGGCGGCTCTGGAGGAATTGCGTCACTGGCTAGAGGGGGCCAAACTGCCATTTACAGTACTCACTGACCATCGCAATCTTGAGTATCTCCGCTCAGCCAAGAGGCTCAATCACAGACAGGCTAGGTGGGCCCTTTTCTTCACCCGATTCGACTTCTCCGTCACCTATCGCCCCGGGTCAAAGAACACCAAGGCGGACGCCTTGTCACGCCAATTCGAGGCCGACTACCAACCACCTCCTCCAGACCCTATTTTGCTGCCCTCACTCATTGTTGCCTCCGTTCAATGGGACATTATGACAGAGTTAACAGAGTTGCAAGCCACCAATCCTCCACCCGCTGACTGCCCTCCAGACAAGATCCATGTTCCACAACCCTTAAGAGAAAGAGTTCTCCACTTGGTACACAGCACCCCTAGCTCTGGTCACCCTGGCGTCTCTGCCACGCTTGAGCTCCTCTCCAATAAATGCTGGTGGCCTTCAATCCGTCTTGACACCATCAACTACATAAAGAACTGTGAAGTTTGCAACACTACCAAATCCTCTAAACAATCCCCTGCTGGTCTGCTCCAGCCTTTGCCCATTCCACAGAGACCCTGGTCGCACATTGCTATAGACTTTATCACGGACTTACCTCCCTCTGAGGGTTACACAACCATTCTGACTGTTATAGATTGCTTTTCTAAATCATGTCGTCTGATTCCTCTGTCTAAACTGCCCACTGCTCTAGAAACTGCTGAGATCCTGTGCAACTTTGTTTTCAGGTTCTATGGGCTTCCCGACGATATAGTCTCCGACCGAGGTCCCCAATTCACTTCACGGGTGTGGACTGCCTTCTTCAAATGCCTTAACGTTAACATCAGCCTCACTTCGGGATGCCATCCAGAATCGGACGGACAAGCCGAACGCCTCAACCAGGAGATCATACGCTTCCTGAGGTCGTATTGTCATCATAATCAAACTGATTGGAGCAAATTTCTTTTCTGGGCTGAATACGCACAAAATTCAATCCGCAAACCATCCACTGGACTCACCCCTTTCCAATGTGTACTAGGATTCCAGCCACCGCTCCTCCCATGGTCTGGTGAACCCTCAAACTTACCAGCAGTTAACTCTTGGTTGCAGAGAAGCGAAGCAATATGGAACTCAGCACACACACACCTTCAACATGCTATACGGAGACAAAAATGGTTCGCCGACCTTCACCGTTGCCCCAGTCCACAGTTCGCCCCAGGATCTTGGGTCTGGCTCTCCACCAAGGATTTGCGTCTAAGACTTCCCTGCCGTAAACTCAGTCCCAGGTACATGGGTCCATTTAAGGTTGTAAAACAAATTACTCCTGTCTCTTACCGTTTGGCTCTACCACCGCAATATTGTATCTCACCCACTTTTCATGTTTCCCTGCTGTTGTTTTCCGAGACGGGTGGAAGACCTAGAAGAGGATCGGGTTCAGGGTCCCCCTCTGCTGATTATCAATGGTGAGGAGGCGTACCGGGTCCAAGAGATCCTCAACTCTCGACGCCGAGGCGGGAGACTGGAATATCTCGTAGACTGGGAGGGATATGGCCCGGAGGAAAGGTCTTGGGTCAACGCTAAGGACATTTTGGACCCCTCGCTGACCACTGAGTTTCATTCTAAGCACCCCGATAGGCCTGCTCCCCATCCCCGTGGAAGACCTCGGCGTCATCAGCCTTCTCACATCAGGAGCCGTTCGCAGGAGGGGGGCTCTGTAACAATCCCGACCTCTGTGGTTCCCCCCGATCGCCACCAAAGGTCACCATCGCCAGAATTCTAAGCTCTCTCTCAGCACTCCATTTCCTATAACCCCGTGCCTGGCTCTGACCCCATGAACATTCACTTCCCGTTTTCTCCCCTATAAATACTTCCGGTTCCCTTATCTCCCTCGCAAAGTCTTGTTCAGCCCCGGCTAGCATTTCTGAGCGTTCTTACCATTGTTGGATTACTACGGATTGACTCTGGACTGTTTCTCGTTTTTTGTATCATTGCCGCCTGCCTTTAAGACCTCCTGCTTTGCTCACGGACTATTGTGTTTACTGTCTGCTGCCTGCCCCGACCTTTCGCCTGTTCCCCGACTCTGAGTTTTGTGTATCCTCTGACATTCCTGTTTCTGTGTACCAACTTTGCCTGTCTGACCCTGCCTTCAATAAAACGCTGCAAATGGATCCCGACTCTGTTGACCCCTCATTACAATAATGTTACATGTCTCCTTGAGTTTCTGTTTATTGGACTGTTCTGTTTTGGTTTCTCCAATTGTCTCCCCCTGTTGTTCTGTTGAATTTGGTTTCTTCCTGATTATTGTGTTTACCTGTCCTTGTAATTAGTCACTCACAAACGACTTGTTTGCTCCTGAGTTTCATTGTGTTGTCTTAATGTTAATTTTGATTTTGAGTTTCTTGTATTGCTGTTATGAGTAATTAAATACGTTGTTTGAGTTATTTCTAGTTCCTCAAGTTTTCTCTCTGGCTCCTCATCTCACAGCAACCATAACAGAAGACGACACCAAAACAATGACGGCTGAGGAACGGCTGTGGAGTTTGCGGCAGGGCGGTCGAGAGTTGGAACGGTATGTGGCGGATTTCATTGAGCTGTATCATCTGGTGAGCTGGCCCGACACCTCTTTCGGCATCGTGTTTTTTTTGGGGCTGGACAAAGATACCATCCGATGCAATCTCCCTGTTCACGATTACCCGCTAATTGATTTGATCAATATCATTCTTTATTTAAACTGCTCTAATTTCGAGATAGAACAAATAGAGAATGCTAGTCAGATGCATTGTCCAGCCCCCTCAGAAGCACGCCACAACGTGCCCGCACACCCGAAGCCATGAACCTCCACATACCGCTCCAACGGCTCAGGCTGCCTGCCATGCCCCGAACGCCCTAAATTCCCTGTCATCATCCAAAGCTCCGCCGCTGTCCTCAGCCCGATGCGGCCCCCCCCGCGCTCTCGTCTACCGACTGCAGCCCAACGCTCAGTACTGTCGGCAGCCAAGTCAGAGTCAGCACCCAAGATGGCTGCCGCCAGGTCAGAGTCAGCATCCGAGATGGCTGCCACCAAGTCAGAGTCAGCACTCAAGATGGCTGCCAAGTCAGAGTCAGCACGCAAGATGGCTACCAAGCCAGAGCCTGCACCCAAGATGGCCGCCACGCCAGAGCCTAGAACCAGCCCACATCAAGTCTGCTGTTCCAGAATCAGCTTACGCCACGTCAGCCAAGCCAATGCCCGTTAACGTCATGTCAGCCAAGCTAGCGCCCGCTCACGCCACGTCAGCCAAGCCACAGCCTGCTCACACCACGTCAGCCAAGCCACAGCCTGCTCACGTCAAGCCAGCCAAGCCACAGCCTGCTCAGGCCACCTCAGCCAAGCCACAGTCGGTGCACATAGCGTCAGCCAAGCCGCAGGCTTTTCACGTCATGTCTTCTGCTCCTGAGTCTGCACCCATCACGACCGCCCTACCAGCCGCTGTTCCCATCAAGTCAAGTCACGGCACAGCTACTGTTTCTGCACAGTCAAGTCACGTCACAGCTGCTGTTCCTGCACAGTCAAGTCACGTCTCAGCTGCTGTTCCTGCACAGTCAAATCACGTCATAGCCGCTGGTCCTGCAAAATCAATTCACGTCACAGCTGCTGTTCCAGCAGAATCAAGTCATGTCACAGCTGCTGTTTCTGCAAAGCCAAGTCACGTCACTACTGCTGTTCTTGCACAGTCAAGTCACGTCACAGCTGCTGGTCCTGCACAGTCAAGTCACGTCACAGCTGCTGTTCCAGCAAAGTCAAGTCACGTCACAGCTGCTGTTCTCGCAAGGTCAAGTCATGTCACAGATGTTGTTCCTGTTAAGTCAAGTTACATTGCAGCTGAGGTTCATGCGACAGGTCAAGTCGCAGCTGTTCCTTCAGAACCAAGTCAAGTCACAGCAGCACTTCCTGAGTCAAGTCAAGGCACAGCGGTCCTTCCTGGGTCAAGACAAGATACAGCTGCACATCCTGAGTCAAGCAAGGATACAGGTTTACACCCCCAGTCACATCAAGACACTACAGCACTTCCTGAATCCCATCAAGCCACAGTTGTTCCACTAAAGCCATGTCAAGTCACTGTCGATCTCCAGGAGTCAAGTTTCCGAGTCAAGTCAAGTTGCAGCTGTGTTTCTCGAGTCAAGTTGCAGCTGCGTTTCCTGAATCAAGCCAAGGTTCCGAGTCAAGTCAAGTTGCAGCTGCGTTTCTCGAGTCCAGTCAAGTTGCAGCTGCGTTTCCTGAATCAAGCCAAGGTTCTGAGTCAAGTCAAGTTGCAGCTGCGTTTCTCAAGTCCAGTCAAGTTGCAGCTGCGTTTCCTGAATCAAGTCAAGGTTCCGAGTCAAGTCAAGTTGCAGCTGCGTTTCCTGAATCAAGTCAACGTTCCGAGTCAAGTCAAGTTGCAACTGTGTTTCCTGAATCAAGTCAAGTTGCAGCTGCATTTTCCGAATCAAGTCAAGTTGCAGATGAGTTTCCTGAATCAAGTCAACGTTCCGAATCAAGTCAAGTTGCAGCTGTGTTTCCCGAATCAAGTCAAGTTGCAGCTGCGTTTTCCGAATCAAGTCAAGGTTCCGACTCAAGTCAAGTTGCAGCTGTGTTTCCCGAATCAAGTCAAGTTGCAGCTGTGTTTCCTGAATCAAGTCAAGTTGCAGCTGTGTTTCCCGAATCAAGTCAAGTTACAGCTGCGTTTCCTGAATCAAGTCAAGGTTCCGAATCAAGTCAAGTTGCAGCTGTGTTTCCTGAATCAAGTCAAGGTTCCGGGTCAAGTCAAGTTGCAGCTGTATTTCCTGAGTCAGGCCAAGTCAGAGCTGTCGGTCCTGAGTTCCTGGCCAAGAAGGCCGCTGTTTCTGAGTCCCCGGCCAAGATGGCCACCGTTCCTGAGTCCCCGGCCAGGATGGCCGCCATTCCTGAGTCTCCGGCCAAGATGGCTGCCATTCCTGAGTCCCCGGCCAAGATGGCCACCAAGTCTGAATCTCCAGCCAAAATTACAATAATGAACATTATGGACATGGCAATCCCAGTGGAGTTCACGGCTCCAATTCTCTCCCCTGATCTTCCCAGCCTTCCAGAGCCTCCGCTGGTTCCGCCCAGCCTTCCAGAGCCTCCGCTGGTTCCGCCCAGCCTTCCTGAACCTCCGATGGTTCCGCCCAGCCTTCCAGAGCGCCCTACAGGGCCCGCAGCCATAGGGGCCGGGTCGAATGCTGAGGACAAGGTCGTGGAGGCGGACCCGCCAAGTCCTCTTGAACTGTCTGTCCAGCCATGGCCTCGTGAACTCCCTGACCCGCCATGGCCTTACGAACTGTTTATACGGCCATGGTCTCCTGAACTCCCTGATCCGCCATGGCATCATGAACTGTCTACCCGGCCATGGCCTCCTGAACTCCCTGATCCG
The DNA here is from genome assembly GCA_019740295.1 of Labeo calbasu. Taxonomy (NCBI): domain Eukaryota; kingdom Metazoa; phylum Chordata; class Actinopteri; order Cypriniformes; family Cyprinidae; genus Labeo; species Labeo calbasu. The sequence goes on along the minus strand of JAHKKF010510528.1, from coordinate 4,738 downwards.
TCATGGCCTCAGGAACTGTCTGTCCGGCCATGGCCTCCTGAACTCCCTGATCTGCCATGGCCTCATGAACTGTCTACCCGGCCATGGTCTCCTGAACTCCCTGATCCACCATGGCCTCATGAACTGTCTGTCCAGCCATGTCCTCCTGAACTCCCTGATCTGCCATGGCTCCCTAATCCGCCCTGGCTAAAAGGGTTGGCTAAATATGTAAGCTAAAAGGGTTGGTGCTGAACTGCCTGATTTTTTTCAGGCGCAGGACAGCGGCCCCTCTAAAACTTCAGAGGCTCCTAAGGCATATGGTGGCCGTAGCCGTGGTTTGGCTGCTCGGCTGTCCCATATGAGATCGCTTTAGCACTAACTATACGACCGGATCCTGAGATGGGCATGGCACCATGGTAAACTTCTGGTTAGCGTACCCCCTCAGTGTTGCCACTTTCTTTGCCTCGTCAGACCCTGTTTTCCTATGGGCAGCTGTGCTCTTAGGCCAGGTGTCACCTCTGACATGAGCTGGGGTGCCATTTGCAACGGGCAGGCATCCTCAGTCTTCTGGAAAGGACTTCAACCGCAGCGTCATTAGTCGATTCGAGTTGCTAGCAGTGCTTTTTACCTCCGCCGGTTCCTACTGATGCTGTGCGACAAGTACACGCTAGTCCATAAGGACACCATGGTAGCATATGCCTACCCCTGAGGTGGTCTACACTCCTGTTGCATGTTGCAACTTACCCGCCATCTCCTCCTCTGGAGTCTTGCAGCTTAAATCATTGCATGCCGTTCACTTTATCGGACAGTTGAGTTATGACCAAAGAAAACAAGAGAAAAGCACTCTTCTGAGAAAGGCAACTCCAACCCCGGTGTCCAGCTCGTCTGGAGTCGATTCAGCGAAGCTCAGGTACTCCTGTTTTGCTTCTCTGAGTCCTCCCACTGCAGGTTTCTTCCTGACCGAGGGCTCGGCAGGAATGTGCTGGCGCACAGCTGGATCTGGGGTCTACAAATATGCTTTCCTGCACAGATCCTGTGCTAGGTCAAGGGTAACGAGGAGCAGGTTCTACTGGTGTGTCTTCTGGTCCACCCAAACCTGGTTTGCTGACACTCATGCTCCTCGCAACAGCCCTCCCTGGAAGTTTCCCCTGGAACTTTCTTCTCAGGAATGGGCACAGTTTGGCACCCACATCCCGATCTGTGAACCAGTATGTCTCATTTCTGGATGGGATGTGGTAGACCTCACTAGCCTTTCCCAGGCCATGGTACATATTATCACTCAGGCTAGAGCCCCCTCTATGAGGCTGGCATACGCTCTGAGGTGAGGTCTTTTTGTTGTATGGTGCTCCTCTTGTCAAGTGGACCCTTTGAGATGCTCGGTCAGAGTTGTGCTTTCCTTCTTGGAGGAGAAGTTGGAGCAAAGGATGTTCCCTCCACTTTGAATGTGGTCATTGCGGCCATCACGGCATGCCAAGATGCGGTGTATTGCCACCCCTGGGAAGCATCACCTGACCGTCAGGTTCCTGAGCGGTGCAGGAGGATAAGTCCTCCTGGGCCACACCCCTTTTTTTCCCTCCTGGGATCTCCCCATGGCCCTCTTAGGTCTGCGGAGTGCTCCCTTGAGCCGCTGAATCAGTCAACCTAAAAATCTGGTCACCTAGATATCATGTCCGTTAAGAGGGTGGGGAAACTGCATGCAATTTCAGCCAAAGGAATGTGCCTTGAATTTGGTCTGGCTGTTCTCACGTGATCTTGAGATCCCGGTCTGGTTATGTGCCCTGGTTATGTGACCCACCAGTCATCTTCAGATTTAGGTGGTGAACCTGCAAGCGCTGCCACTGGAGGAGGCAGACCTGGCCTTAGTGTTGCTATGTCCCGTTCGTGCCATGCACGTTTAAGTGGACCGCACCCAGAACTCAGACGCTCCTCTGTTTGCTTACGGGTCAGCAGATGGGGATTGCTGTCCTCAAACAGAGGTTGGCCCATTGGGTTGTAGGTGCCTCACCTCGGCTTCTTGTGCCTTGGTGAGCTGTGTTCCCTAGGAGTTGAGTCCACTCTACGAACAGTTACTCCTTCTAGGCGTGGTGCACAGCGCCTCTCTAGCAGACATGTGTAGGAGCTGCGGGCTGGCCGACACCCATCACTGCGCAAAATTCTTCTTCCTCCTGTGTGTTGCGGGTAATTCAGGTATTGGCAGGAGGATGGCTCGATGTCGGCTTGCTGCGCCATTCCTTACGGATCCATGCGCTTTATTCCCAGTTGTTCCCCTCAGTGAACTCTGGGTCCTCCATTGCCCCGCAGTCCGGATTAGAGTGGAGTAGTCTGTGACTGTGCTCCAACAGAGGGTCTCCTTCGCCCTCTGAAGGTTGTGGCATAATGTCTCAGCATTTTCTCCACGGTTTATTTCACCTTGTTTCCACGAATATCTTTTCAAATATTTATTTACCTGGCTTTAGATTTCATCATTGTGCTCCATCCCCCAATGGTTGCTTCAGATACCTGGCACCCCTGGTGGGCCCATTATCTGGCTTACAGGGTGTTGGGAAGGTTACGTGTTAAGCTTCATTTGTCCTGACATGCTTGCCTGTCAGCATTTGTTCCTCAACTACGTAACACAGTTCAGGATTGTGGCGTCAACATCGTAGAGTACGACTGAAGGGGAACGTCTCGGTTACATCTGTAACCCTTGTTGCCTGAAGGAGGGAACAGAGACGTTACGCCCTCTTGCCACAATCCTGAACTGCGCTGATGCATCTCAAGTCCTGCATAAATCTGAGTGAGTGGATGCATGCCGCCATCTTATATACATGTATATAAGTCAGTTATGACGTAATGTCTCCATTCCCTTCTTCAGGGAATGAGGGTTACAGATGTAACCGATACGTTTTCTTGCCTCGTTGCCAGATATTTTTGCTTGTTTTAACATTTTTTTTAATTATTTTTTTAAAGCAAGATAATATGATAAAATCTTATAATATCTTAAGTCATTTTATTTGTAAAATGCGTCTTGATTCAAGAGTTGTTATTGTTTTATTGTAATTGTTGTTATTGTCTTTTATTAAGACAAAAAAAAAAAAACAAGAAAACAAGAAAAAATTCTTTTTCAGTATATAAGAGAAACAGACTAAACTGGAATTAATATGACCTGACTATGAAGAAATAAAGATATCCTAAATTAACAGGCCTCATTTATAAAGTGTGTGTACACACAGATTTGATCTTAGAGTGTATATACGCTTAAATCCACACCAACCCTTATATTTGCAAAAACTGCCCTTGACATGGAAAAGTACGTACAGTAGAGTCATGTCAGGGTCTGAGCAGATTTAGGCACTTTTTTTGTTGGAGTGCTGCAGCTTTTTGAAAATATAAGCTGTTCTTGCAGCTTGTTGTTCTAAATGAAAGGATTTGGATGATAACTGGTTATCTTTTATAAGTTAATGACAATAATTAGGAGCCGTTTACAAGTCAATTTACAAACCATTCAGTTGCACACAAGTTCAAGATCATTTGAGATTCATAGATTTCACATCTGAAAGTGAGGTGTTTGTGTCTTTTTTGTGCATACGTGCATTCTATGAATCACACGTACGCATATTTCAGAGATGATCGTAAAATCAAATTTTGGATGCATAGTTTCTGTGCAACATTTTATAAATGAGGCCAAATGAGTTTTATGGTCTCAATTCCAAAACACTTCTGACCAAACACTTCCATACACTTCAGAAAACAAGAATAAAGTCAGTATATAGGCAGTTAGCAGCAGTGTTGCGAAGTCGGCCTACTTTTGTACTGTTGCCGCGGGTTGTTTTTTATGTCCGCGGGTTGAAGCAGCCCCAATAACATCATATTTAGTCCCTGAAATACGGAATTACCAGGAGTACCTTGACAAAATATATATATATTTTATCCCCCGGAATGCAATTTTTAATGGGAGATCCCCCTTGAAATGCGATTGGGCTAGTTTTGGGCTAGTTTTGAGTAGTAATTGGGTGGGTTTTGTTGTGAAAACCTGCCAACCCTGGTTAGCAGATGCTTTTGTTTCTCACACATCTGCTAGTTGGTCAAGAGGCTTGTGATCAGACTGACAGCAGGAGAAGATGGACACACAAAGATATGCAGTACAGATGCTAACAAGACTAATACATCTACATTTTGGGAGGTAATCTTTCCATGGAATCAGTTCTCTGAATTTCTTTCCCAGATGTGTTTGGGTCTATGAAAGATGACAAAAGATCAAGAAATCAGTAATAACCACTTTCTTTTTCAATTATATCTATCTATGTCTATATATATACAGGTGCATCTCAATAAATTAGAATGTCATGGAAAACTTTATTTACATTTATTTCAGTAATTCAACTCAAATGTGTATTAAATAAATTCAATGCACACAGACTGAACTAGTTTAAGTCTTTGGTTCTTTTAATTGTGATGATTTTGGCTCACATTTAACAGAAACCCACTAATTCACATACAATCTCAACAAATTACAATATGGTGACATGCCAATCAGGTAATCAACTCAAAACACCTGCAAAGGTTTCCTGAGCCTTCAAAATGGTCTCTCAGTTTGGTTCACTAGGCTACACAATCATGGGGAAGACTGCTGATCTGACAGTTATCCAGAAGATAATCATTGACACCCTTCAGAAGGAGGATAAGCCACAAACATTCATTGCCAAAGAAGCTGGCTGTTCACAGAGTGCTGTATCCAAGCATGTTAACAGAAAGTTGAGTAGAAGGAAAAAGTGTGGAA
>JAHKKF010510527.1:0-10864 GCA_019740295.1 Labeo calbasu | reverse complement strand
TTTTTTTTTTTTTTACTGTAAGCATTTGTGGTTGTGAATAAAGTATTACACAGTACGAAAAGAAAGAAGAAAAGAAATACACTCCCAGTCAACAGTTTTTGAACAGTAAGATTTTGTTTTTTAAAGAATTCTCTTCTGATCACCAAGCCTGCATTTATTTGATCCAAAGTAGAGCAAATACAGTAAAAAAAAAAAAAAAAATTGGTTTATTATTTTTACTATTTAAAATAATTGTTTTATATTTGAATATATTTTAAAATGTAATTTCTTTCCCCAGAAAAAAAAAAATACTGACTCCAAGCTTTTGAATGATATAGTGTATAATTTTACAAAAGTTTTTTATTTCAGACAGTGCTGAACTTTATATCTTTTGATTCGTCAAAGAATCCAAAGAAAAATGTACTCAACTGTTTTAAATATTTATAATAACAATAAATGTTATTGAACAGCATACTAGAATGATTTCTGAAGCATCATGTGACACTGAAGACTGGAGCAATGATGCTGTAAATTTAGCTTTTTGTATATATTACAATATATTACTTTTAAAACTATAAAGCATGTATTTTAAATAGTAAAAATGTTTTACAATATTATTGTTTTTGCTGTATTTTGGATCACATAAATGCAGGCTTGGTGAACAGAAGAGAATTACAAAAAAAATAAAAAATAAAAATAAAAAATCATGTCAACCATGGACGGAAACCAAACAAAATTTTGAAAAAGGTGATTATTCCAAAGCATATTCCAATGCCTGTTCTAAAGCCATGATTGGTTGGTGTTAAGTAAAGCAATGAGTGTTTGCACAAGTGAGGTGTTAGTGTTCCTTTCCCGTCTCTTAAATTCAGCAACCACACCTTTATCTCACTCTCAACTTCAGGATCAGGAAGAGCAAATAGGCCTATATCAGGGATCCTCAAATCTGACTTGTGAGAGCCACCTTCCTGCAGAGTTTAGCTCCAACTTTGATCAAACTCATCCACCTGTGATACCTTAATGATCCTGAAGACACTGATTAGCATGCTTAGGCGTGTTTAGCCCTATTCAGACAGTAATTGTTTCTCATATGGACGTCTGTAAAAATAAATTTACATATCACCTCAGTGATAAAACTCATGGATTCGGATGGCGATTTATTCACAATGGAGAAACGAGTTCTGTGGTCCTATGAACCGGGAACCCGCTGCCCACGTGGCCAGTCACATGGTCTGCTATAAATACATTTTATTAATTCTTATTATTGTCTAAAATGTATTTAAAAATACTTATTATTATGTAAAATGTATTCTTACTATTCCAAGCATATTTTATAATATACAATACATTATTTGTTTATTTAAATCTCCTGTTTAAAAATAGGAAAATGGACCCTATAGTTGTATATATTTAGACGCTAGTTATGTATATATCTGAAGCAATAAGCCCCAAGAATATAATACAAGAAACAACAGTCACATCACAGATGTGTAAGTTATTTGTTATTTTACATTAAGCCTATAGGCCTAGATGTAAGCCTATATTTTTATTCGTTTTGTTAATAAATTAATTATTCTATGTTTAACATACGTGAGTTTGTCGTACTGTTTTGTTGTTGTCCATTCAATCAATTGATGCCGAACTGACGCTAAATCGAAAGTGAAAGTACAATTTACAAGCTATTTAAAAGCGAAGAAAAATGTGGAAAAGAGGGAAAACCCTAACGAACCTCCCCCCAAATATCCCCCAGGAAAATTTCCTCACTGTCACACCCCTACTGCTGCTGCCATAATAAAGACCGATTTTGAATGTTTACGTGCTTTTCTTCTCTTTCTGCTCCCTCTCGCTGTGATGAAGCCTCTATGAAGTATTGTTTTTTTAAATACTTTCCAGCATTTCAGAAATAAATATACATGCAAATTACAGCGAAGTACAACAGTTAGGCTACCGTACGATGTTCGGCAGTAGTCAAAAAAGGATTAAACATTGAATTTTGAATCGATTTTTTCTCCTAAACTAGATGTGGATTCGGACGGCAGTTAAAATACCACACGACCTTGGTGTTCGTCAGAAAACATTAGGTAATTCGGCCGCGGATTTTTACAATGGTCTTGAGAGAAAAACACAGGCATCCTGGATTCGGACGGCAATTAAATCACAGACTACCCCCTGTAAATGGTTAAAATCACGTATGTCCCCATGAGAAACGATTTCTGTATGAACAGGGCTTTTGATTAGGGTTAGAACTAAACTCTGCAGGAAAGTGGACATCATGAGACAGATATGAGGGTCCCTGACCTATATGATACAACAGGTTCTGAAAGGTCTCCTTTGGTTTGAGCTACTCCAGTTCACTGTAGTGGTTAAATAACGGCCAGTCAATGATGTTAGTATTCTCCTAGTTGCATTACAGGGCTGCCTACTTAAAACCTGCATGCAAACGGGCTGGCTCACAGAAAGCTGTGGGCCCCATCTGGGCAAACCTGCACTGGACCTGTTTAGGTTTGGTGTGGGCTGGCCCTAGACCACTATGCCCACAAAAATCCAGCATGGGCCCCACAAGGACATGTTTGCAGGGACTCTTTTAGGGTAAATAAAGTGTAAGCATATGTAAGCAGTAGGGTTCGGCCTCTCTTACCATTTTGCTTTTATAAAACAGTTACCACACAATACAAATATTAAAGCCAAAAATTACTTACTTTTTTTTTTAAGTAAAATCACTAAATGCCATTCTAATCCTAATCTAATCATGACAAACTATATATCGTTGGTAAGGTCTAAGACTCCTAAATAGATATTTTACCACTGTTTTTTGTTGCAAATTATGTAGAAACAGTAATAGATTAATTTGTAACAAGAGTTACAAATCTCAAAACCTCAAAAATCTCATAACTACATTGTTCTGATCTTTTTCATAGTCTTTTTTGTTGCCTTTTTCCCTATCACATTTTAGAAATCATCAGAAATCATAAATCATGTGAAATCTTAAAACCTCAAAATTCATCTTGTGAAAGCCATTTTAAAATCAGACATTGTATTACCATGGAAATGAGACTTCAAAATCATATTACAAAATGTATTCATTCATGAATTATAACAAATTAAATTTGGATAGTGCACTTTCACATCTGTGTTTCTGTTTTTGTTTGTATTGTTTTTTTTTATATATATTTTGTTGTGTTGAAATTTAACCACTTCAAGTACCTTTAGTGTATTTTAGTTGTACTTCATTACATGTCATTTAAAGTACACTTTTACACTTCATTTAGTTTATATAACAACACTCTCCAACAGCTGAATGCTACTTTTATTTCTTTAAGTCTAATTCCTAGTTAAATTAGAATGATATCTTTTACCGGCAATATATAGTTTGTGATTGAATTTTCTAAAAATATTTCCAGACGTGAAATCTACCAATAACAATAGAGCGACAGCACTAGGAATGTCCACAAGTGTCTTCACAGTACAAAGTCTAGCAATCCCTCAAATGGCGTCTCAAGAAGGTGAGTATGATTCTGAATATTTGTAATATATTGTAATATATTGTACATGGGCGTTTAAAACTATTATGCAGTTAATTTTTATTTATGCTTCTGTAATGTAACGTAATTTTAAATATTACATATTTCTTTTGGACTTTGTACAATCTTGGTTAAAGCAAATCAAATCATGATGACGCTTCCTTATAGTCCTATTGCGTGTCTTTGTCAAACAGCTCATTTTAAAATTCCACTGCTTTACTGACAAAAACTAAAATTCTACCTAATTTAAATTATTTTTAAAATTTTTTACATTTTGGTTGTGTGTTATTTTAAACCTACATCTAAACATGTCACTTCCTTAAATTGAACTTTGTTTTTTTTTGCACACTGAAATTACTGAGAAGGTATCAAAATTATACTGACTGAAAATATTGTGAAGTTATTATCCAAGTGTTTCTGCATTGTCAAGTAATACTGACCCAGGTAAAAAAAATAAATACACTTACAATACAAATATCGATGCATTTATTATATTTTAATTGTACTATACTAAGTGCATAATATCTTAAGCTAAATGCTATATGCCAATTTTAATATATTTAGTTGTATTGAAATGGAACCACTTCAGGTACCTTTAGTGTATATTCGTTGTACGTCTTTACGTTTCATTTAATGTACACTTTTATACTTCTTGAACTACATTTAGAATATTTTTAAGCTTCAGTTTAATGTGCTTCAAAAACATTTTCAAAAGCATATCAGCTCATTAGAAACATAAACCTCATTCTCTGCCTGCCCTGAATGATTGCCTGGAATTTGGACTTTGCGTAGCCTTTTGGACTCTACTTGCTGTTGATCTACCCAACGCCTATACACTGGATTACTCTTTTGTCTTGTCTACGTGCTTTTGTTTGCCGGCATCAACTCAGGCCCATTTAGACCATGTCTTCCAATAAAGTACGCCAATGGATCCGCACTCTGGTTGTCATGCTCGTTCTGAAACAGCAGGCTATTTGCACTGTGTAAATAGGCACTCCAAAAAAAGGCAAACATCCGATTGCATATTCATGTGTAAGATGATGTGTTTTAGCATATTTCTTAAAGGCATAACTAAGTGTATATTTATTACCAAAGCACTTCTAGTATACTTAAAAATATATAATGCAATATGCTATTACAGATTTATATCTTATGTTATCTATTACAGAGAGGCGGATATCAAGAAGGAGAAGACGCAGCATGAGTCCTCCTCCAAACAGTATGTGTAACATGGCCATGAAATGGATTTAAACAGAATGCAATGCATTTGTTTTGTTACATAATGATTGCTTGATACGAGCGAGAACCAATCAGGTTTTGCCACACGTGTTACATAAGCTCACCTGGGCTTCCACAAAAGCCAATGAGATTTGTTTTCACACATCACACGGTAGTTTGAGCTTGTTTGAATTTAGGTAAATAAGTAAATAAATAGGGATTTTAAGCATATCTTTGGCAAAATTATTTATGATGCAATTCAAATGATAAAATGTTTAATATGCCTTTGAAAAATACAGTTAAATAAGAGCCTATTATAATTAATGTATTGTTATGTGTTGAGTTGAGTAAATATGTATTGTATTTTTATTGTATTACAAAACAGCCTTTTAAACATTCTTTTACACGTAACAAGTAACACCAAACAGCAAATTGATTTTAGGTAAGTTTATTACTAAGGCATAGTTGACAAAATTATATTTCTAATACAGTAAAAGTTAGTACAATGTGTGAGTTAATTTTATAACACATATTTTTATAACTTTATAACACTGATCCAAAATGTGAGACATACTGTGCAGAGCTGTGAGTCCCCAGGACTGGAACTGAGAACTACTTTATAAAATATATTAAAATGTTAAAAATGTTTTTCAAGATGTTTATCTTTTGAAAAGCAGGCTGAGGCAAATGTTTATAAAAATACATTTATGTTAATATATAAATATTTAAAATATATTTCAGTAGGTCTAAATCTTGTTATAAATAAGACACATATACTTTAAACATACTAAAAGCTGAATCATTGTGTTATGTACTTAAAGTAAACATGAAATATTCTTTAAGTATACGTAAAATAAGTATGTTTTCTGTAAATACACTAAAATGTCGCAAAGAGTATGCTTGTGGTTTAGCATATTTCTTAAAAGTGTAACTAAGCGTTTATTTATTACCAAAGCACTTCTAGTATACTTTTAAAAAATATATTATGCACCTCAATACCTTTTTAATGCACTTCAAGTAAGTACAATTGTACTATAAATATGCCTGCTAAAAACAGATCTGAATTTCAAATACATTTTAATATGCTTAGGAGTACTTTCACTTGGGGTTGCTGTGTTTTAGATTTAACCAGTTTTTGTAAATAATTAACAGCCCCATCTACTACAGAAAGCCGGAAATCAAGAAAGAGAAGACGCAGCATGACTCCTCCTCCAAACAGTAAGTGTAACATGGCCATGAAATGGATTTAAAATGAAATGGTTTAAACAAAATACTCATTAAGACATGATCTATCACAGTGTTTCCCAATCCTGATCCTGGAAAACCCACTGCTCATTTTTAGATGTCTCCTTAATCAAACACACCTGATTCAGCTGATCAGATCATTAGGGCTTTTCAGATTCCTGGTTCTGGAATCGATGGGATTTGATTCCATGAACTGATTCTTCACCGTTGTTTCGATTCTTTTTCCATTCTTGTTTTTTAGGAAGAACCTAATTTTGCTATGACTGCAGGATATAAATCGTTCCTGCAATCAACTGTGTGGTCTTGCGGTCTGGTCGAATCATCTAGTGTGCGCATTCAGAGGATTATAAGGCTAAAAATCAGTTAAAACTGTCTTCATGTCTGTGATCTTCCATGGTTTTAAAATCGGCGTCCCAGGCCAAAGAGAGACATAAAAATCGTGCAGTGATGTGGGTTCCCCAGGACCAGGATTTGGAAACACTGATCTATCATAACACATTGATGCTGATATATATATATTTTTTTCTTCAGTATCTGAATTAAGGATTTGGTTGTTGGGAGAAGACTGGGCTAATAAAAGTTCAGTAGGAAACTTGCTCTTGAGAAGAAATGAATTTGAAACAGAAGCTTCTCTTCCACTTCATCAATGTGCTAAAACAGGCAGAGGACAGATTGAGGAACAAAACATATCTGTGGTCATCACACCAAATCTGTTTAACAGAGATGTTCCTGCAGATGAAGTTACTCAGGCACTAAAATATTGTGAGGCCATGTCTACTCCAGGCCCACATGTACTTCTGCTAATTCTGCAACCGGATACTTCCATTGAGAAGATAAAATATATGAGAAACACCATGAACTCCTGGTCAGAGCACATAATGAATCATACTATGGTACTGGTGATGGAGGGAGAAAAAAAAATCAGTATTGCTAAGGAGAAAAAACTTCAAAATTTATTTAAAGAAAAATGGAGGTGTCACAAATTAAACAGAATATTCACAGGTCAACACAGTTTAGTCACTGACCTATTTGAAAAAATCAAGAACTTGGCGAAGGAGAATGAATGGAATCATGTCAGCCTGGAAGGATTTTGTAAGTTACAAAAATAATACAGTTCTGTACATTTGCTCCATGCTATTTTTTAAATCGCTGTGTCATTAGTTTTTTTTATTTAGCCTCATATTCAATTTTTGAATGCTATATTAATGCTATTTTAATAATATTGTATGTTGTATGCTCCAAACATCAGATGTTAAACACAAAATTGGATCACTTGTGCAATCATCATCCCAGAGTACAAAAGACAAAGAAAGTAAGTGATTATTATTTTCATGGTATCAAATCTTTCATCATAACCAGAATTTCTTTACTCTCTTAAAGGAGAACTCCACTTCCAGAACAACAATTTACAAATAATTTACTCACCTCCTTGTCATCCAAGATGTTCATGTCTTTCTGTCTTCAGTCATAAAGAAATGATGGTTTTTGAGGAAAGCATTTCAGGATTTTTCTCCATATAATGGACTTTGTTGGTCCCCCGATTTTGAACTTCCAAAATGCAGTTTAAATGCAGCTTTTTATCTAGCAAAACGTGCTCGTGTAGCACAGGCTCTGGGATGTGCGTCCACGACGCTACGAATCACGTCCAAGTTCATCGTCTGTGTACTCCGGCTCAAAAAGGTAGACTATGGCAAAAAAAAAAAAAAAAATGTTCTCCTACAACTTTAGAATCGGCCAACATTGTTGTACCTTTTGTTTGTAAACAGCGTTTGACTTACTTGCACTTCCTTAGTCTTTGCACATTCACTTTGTAAACACTGGGTCTGTAGTTCCGCGTGACCTTTCGACGTGATTCAACAGTACGTAGTATCATGGACGCGCATCCCAGAGCTAGCTGTAACGATGGTCGCCATGCTCAGAAAAACACCCAGCCTCCCGCGGCTCGGACCCGTGTCTTGGGCGCCAGACAGGCTTTGATCCTGTCACGAATGAGCATGGTTTGAACCCAGGCTAGCATAAAATGACCATCCGTTACATAGTACACATAAAGAGATCCAAACAAAAACAAAACAAAACAAAAAAAAAATGACACACCTCAAGTTCAAATGTTGCAGTTCTGGTGAAAGATGAGGGTTTAATCTACGTGAAAAAATATACAATCAACAATCCGCGTTCAGTCCTCCAAAAGACTGCGCCATAGATCCTGAAGATCCACGTCCACATTACACATAAAATAAAAAGAAATAAACACTCGTAAATACATTAAATATAAACAATGAACATTAAACAACACGCTATTTACATGAATAGTTTGAAGATGGTCATGTGGATGTTGTTTGCATATGCGCATGAAACTATAACTGATTGTGTGCGTGTTTGTATGGGTGTGTGCGTCAAAAATAACCAGTCACTGACCCGAATCCGTAGAGAGGTAAAACGTAGGCCACCATGTCAACGGAAGCTTTCTCTTTTCGGTCCTTATCCAACTACAGCAAGTTCGTGATTGTTGCAAACACATGCAAAGCCTGAGCTTCGTGCCCACAATGGTCTCCAAACTCCACATTGATAGGTTAATCGCATAGCAACAAGCACTCCGTCCCACGGCAAGTAGGCCACACAGGTACTCACGGCAGTACACGAGTCTATGGCGCAGCACTTCCGGATGCGTCCAGCTCCCTTTTATCCGCCTCTGTCCTCTACTTCCGGTTCACGGGGTAGTTCCGAGTTAGAAAGTTTTATTTATTTATTTTTTTTATTTATTTTTTTTATGTGCTAAGGTGAAAAGAAAATAAACAGTGGCACTGCCACATAGTGCTACATGAGCTTTTGTGTTTAAAAAGTATACTTGACCGATGACCGATCGTTACGCTAGATAAGACCCTTCTTCATCGGCTGGGATCGTTTAGAGCCCTCTGAAGCTGCATTTAAACTACATTTTGGACGTTCAAAATCGGGACACCAATGAAGTCCATTATATGGAGAAAAATCCTGAAATGCTTTATTCAAAAACCATAATTTCTTCATGACTGAAGACAGAAAGACATGAACATCTTGGATGACAAGGGGGTGAGTAAATTTGTAAATTGTTGTTCTGGAAGTGGACTTCTCCTTTAAAAGCCACATTACTTCCTGGAAAAGCAGAAATAATAACTTGCTTTTACAATGTAAATAATATCATAATGGTAAATGTGAAATGTATTTTAAATAAAATAAAATAAATATAAAATTAAAATCTCTAAAATGAAAGTCCACAAGTCACAAGCTGTTATGATCATTTTCTAATACAAGATGTAAGTGCTGTTCCACTGAACATTGTAAACTCCTGAAGGATCTAAATACTGTCTTTATTTGAAATTAAAATGTTAAAATTTGTGAGAAATTTGCACTTACAATTTGAATAATTAAGTGGAAGTAACAAAACTAACCATGACATTGTTTATTTTAGTGCCTGTTCTCAATCTGGTGCTTTTTGGAAGTAACAGTCCTGAAAAGACTTTAGCAGTGAACACAATATTGGGCCTCACTGAGTCTGCAGAAGTGCCTGAATCTGAAACCCATCATGAATGTGTCATGAGAGATGGTGTGATATGTGGACACAAGGTCACCCTGGTTGAAATGCCAAAGCTATACAAAACATCTCTGTCTCAGGACGATGTTGTACGTGAGACACACCGCGCTCTGTCCCTATGTTCATTTAACATAAACACATTTCTCCTGGTCCTTCCTGTCAAACCTCTCACTGATAATGATAAAGGAGAACTTAAATTATTCAGTGACATATTTGACACAGCTGATGGGAAGTTCTGGGATTTTTTGATGATCATGTTCATATATCAAGGGGACAGGCAGGATAAGGCTGTCACTGAATTTATACATGTAAACAGAGACATTCAGAATTTATTGAAGCAATGTGGGAACAAATATTACATACTCAGTATTAACCAAAGACCTGATAGTACGCAGATCACAGAACTGCTGCAGAAGATCTATACAGTTACTTGTTATTCGTATGTAACATTTATGCAAGCACAGATGGAGAAAAGAATTCAACTGGAGGCCAAAATTGAAGAAATGGGGGAAAAAATCACAGCATTGAATAAGATGAATCAAAAAGGTAAGATGTCATTTAGTCTGAATATTAATATCTAAAAGTTTAAATAAAAGTAATATATTTAATGCAAATATCAATTATATTTTTACATTTAGCTTACCATCAATGTGATGTTACTACAATGACTTTCCCACTAGTACAACTGATTTTTTAATCTCTGTAATTATACTGTTATAAGTATACTGTATAATACTGTTTTGTATATTCACCTCTTTTTACTCCTGGTGAGGTTTTGAGTCATATTTAATATATGCTTATGCTTGTAAAAATAATAATAATAAATAATAAAATAAATAATAATGTAATGTGTGTATTTCTCTTTCTCTGCACCCTAGCTGAGAGTGAGAGATCAAACGCAAACTGTGTGAGGATTGTGCTTATTGGAAAAACTGGAAATGGGAAGAGTGCAACAGGAAACACTATACTCAACAGAAAGGCATTTAAATCTCAAGCCAGTTTTAAATCAGTGACATCCTCATGTCAGAAGGAAGAGGGGTTTGTTAATGGACATCCAGTCACTGTTGTTGATACTCCGGGTCTGTTTGACACGCACGTCCAAACAGATGATTTGAAGCAAGAGATACTGAAGTGCATCAGTCTCCTCTCTCCAGGACCTCATGTGTTCCTGCTCGTGCTTAGAATCGGAAGACTCACCAAGGAAGAAATGGAAACACTGAACCTGATCAAGGAAACTTTTGGGAGGAACGCTGGAATGTTTAGCATCATAATATTTACCCATGGTGATCAGCTGCAAGATAAGACAATTGAGAGCTGTCTGGAAGATACAGATTCA
>JAHKKF010510523.1:0-16920 GCA_019740295.1 Labeo calbasu | reverse complement strand
TGATTGCCAATTAAGTTTAGAATACAATGAATTTAGGCCCAGATTATGCAGAGCTGTAATAGCAGCTAATGGTGGATATTTTGATGAATCGAAAATTTAAGTGTTTTCTATGTAGAAACTGTTTATGTAATAAAATATGTTTTTGTAGTTTGTGTTGTCCCTTATCAGTGCAAAAATTATCACAAATTAAAAAGGATTCATGCCAATAAATCTCCACTTTTCTAGGGTGTTTACAAACTTTTAGAGGGCAGTGTAACTCTACTGCTCTGTTTTAAAATAACATACCATCTACACCACATCTAAACCTACTCGATAGTATAAACGAAAGCGAATGTGACGTAAAAACACAATCGTAAACATGCCGCTCTAGCTTGTTTGTCAATCTCTCATCTTTCAGCTCTTTCATTGGGATTCATGTTTTTCACAGGATTCATACCCAAGGATTCCGCATCCTAAATCCAGTCCCATGCCGGCTGAGCTACAGAGAAATCTTGTTAAATCTGGAAAGCAAAACATATAGAGCTGTAATCGTAACTGTGTACGAAAACGTTCACAAGTGCTCGCTTTTTTACCACCTCTGGTGGACATTTCTGTTGAAAAGTGCAGTGATATGTACTTATTTGTACATATATTGCGTTATGTGAAAACGTTCCCACAAGTACGTTTTCGTCATGAGATTAGGTTGTAAAAAGCGATGCTAACCCTGCTTCTAAATTACAAGTGCCTTTACTTGGGGTTAAAAGTAGAGTTTAGAATGGGTTAACCAAGGGTTAAGCTCAGTGTGAAATGCCCTTGAAAGTTTTATGCATTTTGTGAGTCACTGCATTTTGGTTTTGTTTTTGGAGCAGGGAAGCTCCAAATCTCCGCCTACTCATTAACCACTCACTGATAGCTCCTGACAGTAACGCACTGAATCACTTCATATTTGGCTACAAACAGTCGCTCTAGAGAAGATTCCATTAATTATACAGTGAAATCATGTGCTGGTTCCACTGAGCAGAATAAAACCATCAACCCTTTTAAGGCGCTGGTGAGAGCATTTGGGTCTTACACATGAGGTCATGTGTTTAGGTCTTGACAGGACAGATCAAGCATCTCTCCTCACAAGCCCAAAGGGATTTTTCATTAATGTATCAGCAGCTCTAGCTCATATGCTGTACCAGCATGCAAGTTATGAGAGGAGACAAAAGCACTATTAAATAACGCCGTTAAAAAAAGCTCAAGAACCCAGGAGACAAGATGGTAAGAAGTCATTCAGTACAGACTTTAGTAGATTTAGTAGAGACTAAATGGTGCAATTGCAGTAACTCAAGGATCAACACATGAACAAGGTTCTGGTTACCATCCCAGATCTTTAACCACAACTTCACTTGAAAAAACAGTTGGCAGGACTTGATTCGTCCATTGGGGATTGAGTGGATCGTTGTTGTTTGCTAATTGCTGCAATCGCTTTATGTAAGTGTCAGATTTCTGGAGAGGAGGGATTGAAATGTAATTGCCTAGCTATAAGGCAGGAACTTTGTCAGTATTTCAAGATGCCTCCATAACACTTTAGATTAGGGAACACATATACACTATTAACTGTGTTTTAACTCAGTAAACTCCTAATTTGCTGCTTATTTAAAGGGAACCCCGGATATTACACTGCAAAAAATGCTTTTTCTTAGATTTGTTGTCTTATTTCCAACCAAAATATCTAAAAATTCTTAAATCAAGAAAGATTTTCTAGACAAGTAAAAAATATTTTCTTTTGTTCCAGAAAAAAGATATTTTGGATGGAAACAAGACAAAAAAATCTAAGTAAGAAAAGCATTTTTGTAAGATTGTATGGCTTCTTATAAAGGAGATGATGTCTCTTACTGAAACATGTAATAGAAAACATATGAAAGATTTATGTTATTTTAAAAATCCTCATTGTTGGTGAGCTGCTGGCTCTACCTGTTGCTATTTTTACTGCAACAGTTGCTTTTTTACTGCAACTTTTTTTCGAGTTGTATCGCAGTAAAAATAGCAACAGGTAGTGCCAGTAGCTCACCGATTGCAACCATTTTTCATCATCTAAATAAGGGTGCCCTCCATAGTCCAAAATATTTATAAAACTATGTGGATTTTTTAAATAACGTGAATCTTTCATGGGTTTTCTACTACATATTTCAGTAAGAGACATCAATTGCGTTTATTAAGCCATACAAGTCTTAATACCCAGTGTTCCCTTTAAAGTAAGTTATGTAATTGTTATAGTAGTTATGTTTAAGTATTGGGTAGGGTTAAGGGATCTACAATATGGTCATGCGGAATAAGGCATTAATATGTTAGTATGCATGCTAATAAACACCTAGTGTATAGTGTGAACAGTGTACACTTAAGTGTCACCAATGCTTTAGCCACATAATGGTGTAGTTTATATACATGATACATATATATATATATATATATATTATGTATGGTGTAGTTACAGCATCTACCAGGTGCTAACCAGATAAATCATAATCCTAAAGCCTAATCGTAAAGTTTTTGTGTATGCGAGGGTCTGCACACAGTGTGTGTAACACAAAGTTTATCACTAGAATAGTACGCACATACTGTACGGACACTACCCATTTTTTTAAAAAACTGTGCATACTTTGCATGCACAGGCCACACATTTGCGCTGAATTTGTTTTGCATTAATCAGTTGTTAAACAAGGTGGCAGCACTGGCCCGGCTGTTGTTTCACAGTAGAAAACAAAACTAGAAAGATGGAACATCAAACAGCAACAAAACAGCGGAGAGTGCAACAACTACAAACAGCCGCAATGACAAGCGCTAGTGTGAGAGGGCTATGAGATACCCACAACTTTAGACATTTTTTCGGTCATAACTTCTGTAGAAAAAAAAACACTTTGAAAGGCTACGCATTATTTGACTGTGCGCATACGCTAGCATACACGTACTAAAACAAGCATTCTTTGGACTTTAGTTGACACCACAACATTAATAGTTTATGATTTAATTACTTATGTATTTAAGTATTTCATTTGCCCGTGAAAATCCTGTGTATGTGTTAGTGTTTACATGGTGGCACGGCACCAAAAAACTTTTGGGCTTGAACCACCAGCCTTTCAGTTCCCATCTTTCAGTATTTTGTCTGAACGTGCTAACCAATTGCACCAAAGTGACAGACTAGCAGAAAGCTAGGCCTTGATTACAGCAGTAAAAACTGCATTCATCTAATGCATATTAAACCAGACTTGGATACAGGATATTTCTGGCATTCACGAACTCTGTTGCACTTGCTTTCCACTAGAACAGGGGTGTTAAACTCAGTTCCTGGAGGGCTGCAGCCCTGCAGAGTTTTGTTCCAACCTTGCTCCAACACACATACTATGCAGTTTTCAATTAAGCCTAAAGGACTTGATTAGTTGGATCAGGTGTGTTTAATTAGGGTTGCATCTAAATACCCCTGCACTAGAATGAAAGTTTGACAATGCTCTGCACTATTGCACTAGTTTTCCAGGGCAAAGCTGTTTTGTTGGTACCCGTTCTTAATTTTTAAAGCGAGTTCCCGGAGCGTCCGGCTACTCTGTTATTGGGATATATTTACCCATGCACATGCACACTCTTGTAATTTCCCAATGGCCGTAAAACTCAATATTTTGATAGAAAATGTCCTCAGTATGATGGTTACATGGTACTTGACAATTCCAGTGGTCCCACCGGACAAGCTAATGGATTCCCTTGAAATGATTTCCTGCCCAGATGCGATTGCGGTTCTGGCTGGTAGACTGAAATACTAATGAGTGTGTCTTGAAAGGATTATCATCATTATCCTTTGGCTGCATCGTCCCATCAGTTCTACCCACTGGTCGATGCACTTTATGGAATTCTCATTCCATATAAAATTCCTAATGAACTCACACTATAAACTCAATGATGAACACATGTGCCAAATGTAATGACTTGTTAGTAAATCAAAACACATTAGTGATATGCAATTTAAACCACAACCAGGCCTGGTAAGCAATGTCGTCATTGAACATCATCATGACCTGTTTACAGAGACAATCCATCTGGATCAACCTAAAATTGAATGCCTTGCTCAAGGGCAAAATACAAATGGTTAATGGATTCCAGCACGGATCGAACCACCATCCGTGCAGTTACCATACCTCAACCACTACACCTCACTACCTCCTATTTAATAGCACCACTACTCTCTTTTTTAAGAGAGCACCTCAATGCGTCTAAAGCATGTGCGTCAACCGCCAGACCATTTTAATATAGTTCGAAGACTTTTTGAAGGCCTTTAAGCTGTATGACAAATTGAGCAGCAAGAGAAAAGCTAAATCTGCTATCTGGTTAAGTCTCAGTTGGCTCTGCTTAACCTGCAGCTACGGCTAATGAAAGGAATGTGGCACGCTGTAATTTTCAGCCCACTAGAGATTTCCTGTGAGTCAGGAAGCGGCAGAGAGCTGACGGCTAGTGAACATACTGCTGATTCAGAACACAAATCAGATTTCTATGGATTGCAAGTGTGAACGGCTGCATAATGGAACAACAGCTGTTAAATGATGGACTCCTTGGTGAATAAACCAATGTTTATCTCATTTAGGGTGATGAACAGTGTATGTTATTCATAAACCATATGTTTCAGTTCAGGTGATATTAAACAAGCTTGTAGTCATGCATAAATTTATGAGTCACTTCGCAAATCCGCATTAGCTTCACTTTAAATCTTTGAAGAGCTGATAGATGATTTCATTGCCAAATATATGAGCAATGCTGAGCAAGAGTTTTAGAGAGAAAAGGAGTGGGAATGGTCCTTTGAGTGCCAACAAAAAGTTTTATCTGCATAATCACAAATGGCTGACACAAATGACTCGTCAGTGGTATTGTGTGAAATTCACTACTGCGATCTGGCATTCTGTACCAGTTGATATCAATAGAATTTGTTGATATTCACATGATTTATTAAACATTTTTGTGCGACACATGCAGTGGATGTGCTTTGGATGACCCAAGTTAATGGTATTGTACTTTCTGATCCCACCCCATCTTTCTCCCATATTACTTAAAGGAGAAGTCCACTTCCAGTACAACAATTTACAAATAATTTACTCACCCCCTTGTCATCCAAGATGTTTATGTCTTTCTGTCTTCAGTCGTATAGAAATTATGGTTTTGAGGAAAACATTTCAGGATTTTTCTCCATATAATGGACTTCATTAGTGCCCCGATTTTGAACTTCCAAAATGCAGTTCAAATGCAGCTTCAAAGGGCTCTAAACAATCCCAGCTGAGGAAGAAGGGTCTTATCTAGCGAAACGATCTGTAATTTTTTTCGAAAAATAAAAATGTATATACTTTTTAAGCACAAAAGCTTGTGTAGCACAGGCTCTGGGATGCTACGAATTAGTGATGGGTCGTTCTTGAACGATTTGTTCATTTTGAAGTAATCTTTAATGTGACTCAGGAAGAACGAGTCGTCTCGGGGAGTGATTTGTTCAGTCACGCATGCGCAACATCCTATTAAGTTCTGTACTGGAATTAGTTCACCTGTTTCGAGTCTTCGGGTTTTTCGAGTTGTTCGTTCATCTTATGGGGCTGTCACGTGATGTACGAACGACTCGAACCCGAAAACTTGTCAGGTAAGAGGTGAGGTGAGCGAATCATAGACTAAAGACGCAGGTAAACAATGAATTAATCTTTTCTGTTTCTTATAGCATTATAGTTTTGTCTTGTTTGTAGTGTGATCAGCGTTTGTGTAAGCAGTAGATGTGTTAGGGAAGTAACACGTAACATTTTAATTTTATTTTGCTGAAATGAATGAAATGACTCGAAAAAAGTTTCGCTCATTTTGCTGAACAAGACTCAAAGGTCAGAGTTATTAAAATGATCCGAACTTCCCATCACTACTACGAATCATGTCTAAGTTCATCGTCTGTGTACTCCGGCTCACAAAGGTAGAGTATGGCAAAAAACTCCATGTTATTTTCGGCTACAACTTCCGAATCGTCCGACATCATTGTACCTTTTTGTTTGTAAACAGCGTTTGACTTACTTGCACTTTCTTAGTCTTTGCGCGTTCGTATTGTAAACACTGGGTCTGTAGTTCCACGTGACCTTTCGACGTGATTCAATAGTATGTAGCGTCGTGAACGCACATCCCAGAGCCTGTGCTACACAAGCTTTTGTGCTTAAAAAGTATACAAATTTTTATTTTTCGAAAACAATGACAGATCGTTTCTCTAGATAAGACCCTTTTGTCTCGGCTGGCATCGTTTACAACTGCATTTGGGATCGTATGAAGCTGCATTTAAACTGCATTTTGGAAGTTCAAAATCGGGGCACCATTGAAGTCCATTATATGGAGAAAAATCCTGAAATGCTTTCCTCAAAAACCATAATTTATTCACGACTGAAGACAGAAAGTCATGAACATCTTGGATGACAAGGGGGTGAGCAAATTATTTGTGAATTGTTGTTCTGGAAATGGACTTCTCCTTTAATGGCATGTCTCCCACATTGCTTTCCCATACTGTATGCTGAAACATACAATAACTGTATATGTGCAGCAGCTAAAATGTTTTTACAAATGACCATCTTTACAAACATATGTATGTATGTATGCGGAAGTACAATGATTGATTTCATAAAAACAAGAGGTAACACTTTATTTTAAGGACCAGTTTTCACTATTAGCATGCATATTACTAGCATATTACATAATACTAGTCTAAAAGGGACCAGGTCTTTTCTATTGCTGCATCCCTCCTTTGTTTATAAAACTTGTTAGGGGTTTATAATATTTGACATGTTGATATTTAAGCTGTTGGAATGTTGTTTAAATGGAAAGCACTTTGGCCAACTGTAATTGTTTTTAAAGTGTAAGTGAAGCAGTCAGTCAAGTTTGCATTATTTAGTAAACTGATTTCCACTTTAATAAAAAAGGGAAAAGGATGTTTTGTTATAGCTTTTGGAGCAAGGGCCATCTTGCAATACCACAGCATGTGACGTTGGTTTGCTGCACTGTCCAGTGAAGTTATATAAGCATTTCATTACATTTTGAACACATGCTTGTTTTGAAATGGACTCTGTTCTAAACAGCACACTTCATGTTTACTTACGGTCTTGTGGGCTTACAATGGCCACCGCGAAGGCCGTGAGGGTTTAAGGTGCGATTTGGGATAGGGCCATGGAGGAAGACAAATTTGAAAGGACTGTTGACACCATAATATGCACAATTGCTTATGCATTCGAGCCGATAATGCGAAGGGAACCGAGCAATATACTGTTACAAGTGAAGGAAGTTATAACCCTGCCAGTTTTGGAGTGAAGAGTGGGTTAGAAACAATATGTGTTTATGTGGATATGCGCGCAAGTACAGTGTTGAAATCTATTTCGTGCTGTTTCACACTTGAATGGTTTAATGTTTCAGCTGACAAGTCTTAAAACACATGAGAATGATAAATGTTCTAGAGGAAGCAGCACTAGCCTGATTGTTGAGGTGAGGTGATTAGTTTTGTTTTGATGCAACAATAAAACTGCAACATGAACGATATTGTATGAATCATTTACATCACGTTGTGCCTGGCTTTATGAAAACAATGTTTAGGATACCATGATCAAAACTTGTTGATGAAGACAGTTTGATGTTAGATATTCTTCCAAATTATTTTGAAAACAAAAACATTTGTGTGTTAAAATAGCATTCGTGTGTTCAAAAAGTATATTACTTCAGTGGCCAACAGAACAAAACTACCCCATGAAGTCACACGCTGTGGTAATGCAAAATGAAAGTGCCCTTGCTCCAAAAGCTATGAAAAAACATCCTATTTTCTTTAAAATTGTTACATTATTTATATATATATATATATATATATATATATATATATAATTTTATTTTTTTATTTATTTATTTTTTTATTAAAGTGGAAATCAGTTTACTAAATAATGTATACTGGACTGACTGCTGCACTTTCACTTTAAATGTGCTATACAAATAAACAACACTAGCATACTGGCTGTTTATTAGTACTTATCAAGTATATATTAATGCCTTATTCTGCATGATCATATTTTAGGTGTCAGACCTTTTGAACTGTGTAGTGTGTTTTTCCCCCATGTATGCCATTATTTGGACTTCCTGTTCCGTTTTCAATTCATTATGTCACTGTTTGATTGTTTGCACCTGTCCTCCCCTGATTAGTCAGTGTATTTAAGTTTGGTTTTGTCCACGTTTAGATCGTCGGTTCTTGTACGTCATTGGTAATTATCATTCAGTCAGTTTGTATGTTTCTCCGTGAAGTTACGTTGTGTTTGCTGGTTCCCTGCTGTTTCCTGTCCGTTCCTGTTTCCCTGTGGATTATATTAATAAACTCTATGTTTTGGACCTCCTCGCTCATCCTCCTGCTCATTCCCCGCACACAACACCGTGACAGAAGAACCGACCCAACAAAATGCTCTGGGCTGAGGATTATCTGTTAAACATCCAGCAGGCGGAGAGGCCGTTGGAGCAATATGTGGAGGAGTTTCTGAGCCTTGTTCATCTGGTGAGTTGGAGCGATGCGACTATTAACGCGTGTTTTCAGATGGGGCTAAATGATGACAGATTGTTCCGTTCCATAACTCCTGACGATTGCCGCAAACCCGTAGCGGAATTCATCAATTATGTCCTTGCCCTTTGTAATTCCAATTACTATGTCGATCTGGAAGATTCCACTCTTCCCCCCATCTGCAAACACGCAGCCGCTGCAGCTCACCACCAGCCAGCGTCCTCCACGAGCTGCTCCAACGAGCTCGCTCCCTCCGGTCCTCCCTCACTCTACCCAGTTCTCCATAGCTCCTCCCTCATCCTCAGTCCAGAGCCCGCGACCGACCCTCGGACTCCAGCCGCCGTCGCGGCCAGCTCTCGGACTCCAGCCGCGCCCGCGGCCAGCTCTCGGACTTCGCTCGCGGCTCACTCTCGGACTCCAGCCACACCCCTGCGCTCTGGATCGGCTACTGACAATATGGCAAGCCAAATTTATAATAAGGATTATGTGGATTCATGTGAACTGTTTTCTCCAGTTTCTCCGCTGGTTCCGTCCAGCTCTCCTCCTTCTCCGCTGGTTCCGTTCAATTTTCCTCCTTCTCCGCTGGTCCCTCCCAGCTCTCCCATTCCTCCAGAGCCTGTGCTTCCTCCAGAGCCCGAGCTGCATCCAGCGCGCCCTCCAGAGCCCGAGCTGCGTCCTGCGCGCCCTCCAGAGCCCGAGCTGCGTCCTGCGCGCCCTCCAGAGCCCGAGCTGCCTCCAGCGCGCCCTCCAGAGCCGAGCTGCCTCCAGCGCGCCCTCCAGAGCCGGAGCTCTCTCCAGCGCGCCCTCCAGAGCCCGTGCTTCCTCCAGCGCCGCCTGAGCGCCCTCCAGAGCCGGAGCTCTCTCCAGCGCTTCCTCCAGCGCCGCCCGAGCAGCCTCCAGAGCCCGTGCTTCCTCCGGCGCCGCCCGAGCGCCCTCCAGAGCCCGTGCTTTCTCCGGCGCCGCCCGAGCGCCCTCCTGTGCCCGTGCTTCTTCTGGCGCCACCCGAGCGCCCTCCTGTGCCGGTGCCTCCCGAGCGCCCTCCTGTGCTTGCGTCTCCTAAGCTCGGCCATCCTGTGCTCTTCTGGGCCGACTATGCCCTAAGTTCCCCCAATAAAATATTGGGGGGGGGGGCTACTCCCCTGACCCGCCATACTTCAAATGACTTCAATGACTTCAAAACAATTTTAACATCCTACATGATTTAAAAACTGATACTTTTGAACGTTGTCATCACATATACAGCATCATATGCAGGAGTTTTCTAATTCAGTTGGTCTGCTCATGTGATACAGCACCCCATGAAACTACAGTTCAACAAAACAGCTCAAATCTACATACACTGTAAAAAAAAACAATTTGTTGAGTCAACTTAAAATAATTTGTAACTTGGCTGCCTTAAAATTTTAAGCTCAGTCAACTCAAAAAAAAAGTTTATTCAACTTGAAACGTTAAATTATACGTTAAGTTAAGTAACAACTCAGATATTGGAGTTGAATCAACTTAAAATTTTAAGGCAGCTGGATTATTTACCCATCTGTTAAGTTTAGCAAACACAAATATCTAAGTTGCTACTTAGTACAATTTAACATTTCAAGTTGACTAAACTTATTTTAGTTGACTCAACTTAAAATTTTAAGGCAGCAGGGTAGCAAATTAATTTAAGCTGACTCAACAAATTGTGTTTTTTATTTTTTACAGTGTAAGGAAGTTATAAATAGCAAGGCAACATCAACAAATGCGTTTTTAAATCACTTTTGCATTTGTTAACACTGGTAGGTTTAGGGTTGGGTTTGGTGTAGAGGATATTTCCAACATGATAGAGCAGTTAGCGACACTCCCTGGATATTTGGATGTTGAACAGCCACAATACGTACCTCAAGCACCTTAATAAAATAGCAGCAATACGTGCCTGTACCAGCGTAATAAAATGTAAGTAAGGTATGTAATTACAGTGTTGTAAAAATGTAATTACAGATCCGTATTTTCATGAGCTTGGATTACTTTTTTAAATTAGTCTTTCAATTAACACCATCATATTGTTCATTCACGAACGCGGAGTGCGGACAAACACAAGAGGTGGGATTTTTTGCATGAACCAATCACACCCAATCATAACCAGTCATAGCCAATCAAATCGTTACTTTCCCCCATTCATGCTCAATTACCCCCCACCAAACTTACTACACACTTCAATAAAAAATAAGAGATGGAGATTCCCACTGTAACTTTACCTGCTGGTGTTGCTACTGGACAATGTTTCAGTGTTTACAGTGATTTATACACTTTTAATGTTATATTTTGTCATATAGGCTTTGTTTTATCTTTTCATTCAATATTTTAAGGAGACTGTCTCAATTGCCACCTTAGAGAAAACACCCCTGATGCATAAGTATACAAAATGTGCTAGAACCACATTTCACATAATAAATGATTATGATCGTGTTGGGCATACTAAACTGGGAACATTTGTTCCACAACTGCAATCTAGACACCCTAATTGACTTATTAAAATTTGAATGAGCACTTGACTGCAGAGCGCATCTGGATATATGCCTGTTTGTAATGCTTTTGCCAGCTGATTATCATTTGATGAATTACCGCTGCCAAAAATTTTAGAAACAACTACAGAAACAGAAACAACATTTAAAATAATAATAAAAATGTTGTCTACAATGCCTGTTTTACATAGAAATTAGTGTTTGATCTGAAAAAAGAAAAAAGGACGATGCTGATTCAATACCCATGGCTCAGTCCTATCCCAGCACTGAATTGCTGCTGGTTAGTAAATGAGATGCCAGTCTTTGCACTGAAAACCAAGCAGAAAATTGGCGCAACTGTTCAGCAAATTCACCCCCTGCTCTGTAAGTTGTAGCCGCATGATGCAATCAGTAAGAAACGGAATAGCATACAAAGCAGAAAAAAGGACTGGAATGAGAAGAAGGAGAGAGAGCCAAGATAAAAATAAATGCCACTACTGTTGGCGAAGGTCTGCGTGGACGATAATACTAACAATCTGCTGCAGAACACTGCCAATGTGTACAGGAAACACAGCGGAACTGCACCGGGAGGGGGTGAGACGCAGATGCACATACACACACGTATACGCATATGAATGCTCCAACATTTAGAGAAAGACCAAAGAAAAATCAGACGAAACCCAAACAAACAACAACACTCAACAACACAGTCATAATTCCAAAAGCACACTCTGAAAATAGACTTTTGAACACGAGGCCTCACAGACTTTCTGGGCTTGGCTGCTTTTCCTGCACAGCTTTTTGGGTATTCAGCATGGTGGGAGCACATATCTGGATGTCTTTAGCGACAGATGCGACAGGACGGTTTAGGGAGCGTCTGGGTCACAGACGTCACACAAACACAACCACACGTACACACACAGGACTGTGTGACTGGCAGAGAACTTGTGGTGCTGTGAATACAAACTAGTGGAGTGGTGCTTCACGGGAAACGTCACCAAGAGGAATCTTTTAAAGCTTTTAGCGTATGTTTGTGAACATCTGGATGCCAAGATCTGAAGCATTTGGGGTCTTGAAATGCACCACAAAAATGCATTAAAAAATATATCTTTTTCTTTCATTCTTACATTTTTTTTTTTTAACATGTATGACATCTACACATCTAGATTAATGAGTGCTGTAAAAATGTTGCTCATTATTGATGTATTATCCTTCATGTTAACAAACCGAACAGCACTACTAATTAATCTAAAACAGTCGTTTTTGTTTTGTTTTTCTTGTTTTGTTTTTTCCTTTCAGAATAAATTAAGTTTTTCCCCATTAGGGTTTTTAACTGCATGCCTTGCGTTAAAAGTTTTGATAGATGTTAAAGGGAAAATTAAAATTTGATGTTTATCTGTTTACCCCCAGGGCATCCAAGATGTAGGTGACTTTGTTTCTTCAGTAGAACACAAATGAAGATTTTTAACTCAAACCGTTGCAGTTTGTCAGTCATATAATGGCAGTCAATGAGATCCATGGCTTTGAGAGTCAAAAAAACATGCACAGACAAAACCAAATTAAACCCTGCAGCTCGTGACGATACACTGAGGTCTTAAGACACAAAACAATCCATCTGTGCAAGAAACTGAACAGAATTTAATACATTTTACCTCTGATCCACCGCACTGTCCAACTGCCCTGAGTGCGTTCACAACAGCCGGCGCGTGATGCGTTAACATGCTCTGACATAGTAGATGCATGCTTGGAAACGATCTTTCGTGCGTATACCTCACTCATTGATTACACAGTGAGATTGTGGTTACTCTAAATGTTAATTACTGGTGCTTATCCTGATTGTTGCAACCGATTACAAAACTAAAAGATTACGTTCGCTTGTGCAAAATTATCCGGGAGTGTTGACTTTTCACAGACTCCCAACTTTTGATCCTGATTGACTGAAGTTACGGTCGCTCGCTCTTGTATAGCGGAGCGTGGGGCACAAACTAATGTGGGGTTAGTTGTAGCACACATGGTTTAAATATTTCCACACATGCCAGCATAACCAAATTTATGGTATTTACTAGCTGCAATAGCAACACTACAAAGAAAAATGTGCACCAAAATTCAAAAGCTTCCGAATATCACTTAATATTTATTTTAGTAAAAGTAAATTTCTGACTGAAGTAAAATTTTCAACTTAGTTAAACTGCTATTATTTTGATCTCAAATCTATTGTCATTGTAGATAGTTTACAAATACTTTGCAAATCAGCAGAAGACACTAACCAGTTTTAAACTAGTCGCGCTGATGGGAAAAGTTGTAACACTGTGTTACAATCTACCCCACTATTGTATGCTATTCTATGACATTAGCGATGCAATTTTTACTCTTTACTTTTATGGATTTTAATAAGAAACCACAATAAACAGGTGTATAAAGACTGACAATCAATGTTTAATGTTCAGAAATTATTATTTTAAGAAATGTAAAGCATTTTGGCTCGTTTATGTGTCTCATGTTCTATGAGAGCTGTGTTTGGAGGTAGGGGAGTGTTTTTTCGGAATGTCTGAATGTGTTTCATCCATTGTGCACATTGTTTTGAACTAAACTGTATCCACAAGTTTCCTACACCCCATGAGGCCTTGCGTCAAAGTGGGAGTGTCTTCCAGTTCGAAGTAAAAAGCAGGACGTGACACTCATTTATTCATCAGTTGACAGGAGTGACGGGCAAATGAAGCCTCGTGAAACACTGAGACTTTCCTCTGACTGTTTCAGGTAAAGATTCAAAGCTTCGAGAGTATCGAAAACAGCACGATCTGGTGGTTAGTAAAAAATAAAGCAGCCAAAAGCCTGTGAAGGTCCGTATGTTGGAAGAAGCTTTCACCACAATTTCCATAGATCTACTCATGTTATATGCACAAATAAAAGCCTAACCGTGTGTCTATTTGTTGAATTTCTGACTCTGGTAAATTAATTTACCCATTAAACAGTGCCATTAAATGCCAGGTAATTAGCATACAAAATACCATTGGTATACTACGTCCGCCGCCTCACCGGAAGTTGTACCCATGTTCTTTTTTATAGTAGCGCCCCCAGGAAACTTGTGGATAGCTGTGTTTTGCAATCAGGGCCATCCCACTAAAAAGTAAATCACTTTATTTTATTGACAAAATATTTTAGTGTGTTGTGTATAGTTATTTCATTCGATCATGTAACATTTTAACCTGTCATATGGTCATGTTACAACATGCCCCTCACATGTTACAATGTACCCCACCTATGGGGCATGTTGTCACATTTCACTTCCTTTCTTTTGAGGTAAATAACGAAAAATGTATACACTGTTATTATGAAATAAAGCAACATATTTGGACTAGACAAGTGTGAAATTAATGTGAATAAAAAAAATTATACTCTGAACCCCACATGGATTTACACAAACTGAGAAATTCAAAACGTGTTAGGTTGTGCCCTGCGCTCCCCCATGCCAGAGCACATTGACATGTCGCGCTGGCTGTTGTGAACGCACTCAGGACAGTTGGACATTGTGATGAATCAGAGGTAAAAAATGATATAAATGCTGTTCAGTTTCTTGCACAGACCTAATGTTTAGTGTCTTAACACCTCAATGTATCGCCACGAGCCGCAGGGTTCATGCATGTTTTTTTGACTCTCAAAGCCGTGGATCCCATTGACTGCCATTATATGACTGACAAACTGCAATGGTTTGAGTTAAAAATCTTTGTTTGTGTTCAACTGAAGAAACAAAGTCACCTACATCTTGGATGCCCTGGGGGTAAACAGATAAACCTCAAATTTTCAGTTTTGGGTGAACTGTCCCTTTAAAGGTTCTTCATGGAACCATTAAAGTGATAGAACCCTCAACCAGTGAGTGGAATAATCCTATTGTGTTGGTTCCAAAGAAAGATGGAACGGTAAGATTCTGCTTGGACTTTAGAAAATTGAATGCAGTAAACAAATTTGATCCATACCCCATGCCTAGAGTGGACGAGCTGATAGAGAGACTCAGCAATGCACAGTTTCTCACTACGTTGGATTTGTGTAAAGGCTATTGGCAAATTCCCTTAAGTCCAGATTGCAAGGAACTAACTGCTTTTAAAACACCGTTTGGGCACTACCATTTCCGGGTTTTACCTTTTGGTCTCCACTGGGCTCCCTCAACTTTTCAAAGGATGATCGACCAGATTCTCAAAGGCACTGAAGACTTTGCAGCAGCTTATCTGGACGATATAATCATCTTCAGTGAGACTTGGGAACATCATTTGCAGCACGTGAAGGAGGTTTTGTCCAGGATCAAAGCAGCAGGACTGAATATACGCCCTGACAAATGTAGTATTGCCAAAACCGAAACCACTTACTTGGGCCACATTCTGGGACATGGGGTTATACGTCCTCAAGTGGGGAAGATCGAAGCCATTAAACATGCTGATCGGCCATCAACGAAAAAACAGGTACGGTCTTTCCTTGGTTTAGTGGGTTGGCATAGACGCTTCATCCCTCAGTTTGCTACAAGAGCTGTGGCTCTACCTTACTAAAAAAGACAAACCTAACAAGGTCGAATGGACTATGGACTGTGACAATGCTTTTAATGATTTGAAAAATGCTTTGTGCAGTTAACCGGTGTTGCAGAGCCCAAAATTTGATCAGCCATTCACTGTGCAGACGGATGCTTCGGAGTGGGGACTGGGGGCTGTACTTCTACAAGGAGAGCAGAGTCAATTGCGCCCTGTTGCGTATATCAGCAGGAAACTTCTCCCAAGGGAGACAAGGTACTCCGTGGAGGAGAAGGAATGTTTAGCTGTGAAATGGGCGTTGGATTCTTTTAAATATTACCTCATAGGAAGAAAGTTCACTCTAGAAACTGATCACCAGGCCTTAATGTGGTTGGGGTGCATGAAGGACACTAATTCTTCCATGCAACCTTTTGTTTTTGATGTTCTGTATCGTAAGGGCCCTCAGAACTGTATGTAGAGTTTAATGTATGTAGAGTTAACGTGTGTTTTATGTTCATGGTAATTGAATATGTTAAGGTGTTTGGGTGATTGTTGATGTTGAATATAATAAGGTAGTATTTGTAAGTTTTATATATATTCTTTGTATTCTCTGAGTCCACCCATAGAGTGGTACATTCCAGTAGGAGGGACTTATGATGTAAAAGGGAAGCGGGAAAATTGTTTGCGAGCGTCTGTAGCGTGGCCGTGTAGTTCACATTTGGCAGTGAACAGATTTTTTAATATTTGTATAGTTTACCTCTTAACCCTTTCACACGTACGATCACACCGGTGTGATCATTCTTGGCTGGTCCCTGAAGCGTACGATCACACCAGTGTGATTCGAACGTTCAGCGCGTCAAGTGATCAACTGCTGAATTCAAATCTGCTTTGGCGCTTTGGCTGACGCTAAAAAACCAGATCAGACGCGCTGAGCGCTTGTCATATTATCGCCACTATTCAGTGTTTTCAACAATATAATGCTTATTTTAGGTTCCAGACATTTAAATACACATAAGTACTAGTAAAACGATGCATTTATAGTTTGCAAAATACACGCCGACGTCTATGGAAGCGGCAATAATGATCCTTACAAATGTTATCTGACAACATGTTTTATTGATATCATATACACATTGTGTAGGTAACTATAAACTTTACTCTGCTCTTCTCCCAGCTCACCAGAGACTTACTTTAATGTTTTTCGGGAGGAGAGGATGAATTTGCATCTTGTAAATCCCACAGCTCGGATTCAGCGCGAACTAACATGGCGGTGCCCATCACCCAGTATAGATCAACTAACACGCTCATTATAAAAGTGTTTAAAGGGATAGTTCGCCCATTTAAGACATGAAGTTGTATGCAATCCTTACCAGCACTATAGTGTATACACGCTGACCCACTCTGTGGTCACCTC
>JAHKKF010510519.1:0-17276 GCA_019740295.1 Labeo calbasu | reverse complement strand
TAAAGGGGTCATCAGATGCCCATTTTCCACAAGTTGATATGATTCTTTAGGGTCTTAATGAAAAGTCTATAATATACTTGGGTTAAAAATTCTCAATGATAGTGTACAACAACACCCTTTTTACCTTGTCAAAATCAGCTCTGCAAAAATCATCCTATTCTGGTCGAGGCTGCTTTAAATGCAAATGAGCTCTGCTCGCCCCGCCCCTCTCTTCTCGCTGTGGAGTGACGAGCCTGTTTACTTTAGCCTCTAAACTTGATAACTAGCACATTATTAGGAAAGGCGATCGCAAAGATTCATAAAAAAACCCTTATACTCACTTCTGCTGTAAGTGAAGCTGGATCACGAATGATTTGCACGAACATAGACGGATATATGTAGATCGGGAGGGGCATTCCCTTCACAAACAAATGTAATCCACTGCATCTTCAGCAGCTCAGATGTCAGGAGTATATGACTACTACGTTCATTATTACATCCAGCAACACAACACCTCAATCGCTCAGTTCTTGTTTAACTTACATCCCTGCTCTGGTATCAAAACACGGAGGTTGGACTGTTACAACTGATCGGAGGTAAGACGCTCATGTCAATCAGCTATCGTGGGAACGGCCTCTGTGGGTGTAACGCCACAACGACAGGCATCTGAGAATGGCTCGATTTGAAAAAGGGGATATTATTTTTACAGATTAACTAAAAACAACTGCATGGATTTTTACCATTACAGGGTAGATTTGTACATACACTGCCAACACACATTAATGTTCAAACAGCATGTATAAGTGAACTTAGCATCCGATGATCCCTTTAAACAGTTTAGTTTTATCGTTTAAGAATCCATTCAGCCGATCTCCGGCTCTGGCGGTAGCACTTTTTGCATAGCTTAGCATAGATCATTGAAACCGATTAGACCGATAGCATCTCACCCAAAATGACCAAATAGTTTCGATATTTTTCCTATTTGAAACTTGACTCTTCTGTAGTTACATCGTGTACAAAGACGGACGAAAAATGAGAAGTTGCGATTTTCTAAGTCGATATGGCTAGGAACTATACTTTCATTACGGCGTAATAATCAAGGAACTTTGTTACCGTACCAATGATATTGCGCAGCCGTCAACTCTGCCGGTGTTGTGCCCAGTTCTGACCCCCACCAGATTACTGCCCCACCTAGTGTTGGTAGGTTTAGGGTTAGGGGTTAGGATTAGGCAATCAGGTAGCGATTTCAACGAGAGGGGGTAATAATTTGGCGGGGGTCGAAAATGGACATAACACCGGCTGCAACTTTGTATCTACACAAACTTAGTGCCAGTCACTTTCAGGCGCTGAGTAATATCATTGCGCCTGCTGCACTCATGGTACGGCAGCAAAGTTCCTTGATTATTACGCCTGAATGAGAGTATAGTTCCTAGCCATATCAGCCTAGAAAATCACAACTTATCATCTTCCATCAGTCTTCGTACACAATGTAACTACAAAAGAGTCAGGTTTTAAATAGGAAAAATATCATCATTATATATGGTCATTTTTGAGCGAGATGCTGCTATCGGTGTAATCAGATTCAATGATTTATGCTAAGCTATGCTAAAAGTGCTACCGCCAGACCCGAAGATTGGCTGAATGGATTTGAAAATGGTAAAACTCAACTGTTTAACCCTAGGGCCTATTTTGAAAAAAAGGGAAGTGTTCATTTAAGTGAAGATCATGCTCCACGAAGATATTTTATAAACGTCCTATCGTAAATGTGTCAAAACTTAATTTTTGCATTGCTAAGAACGTCATTTGGACAACTATAAATGCGATTTTCTCAGTATTTTGATCTTTTGCACCCTCAGATTCCAGATTTTTTTTTTAAATTGTTGTATCTCGACCAAATATTGTCTTAGACATCAATAGAAAGCTTATTTATTCAGCTTTCAGGTGATGTATAAATCTCAGCTTCAATAAATGGACCCTTACGACTGGTTTTGTGGTCTGGGGTCGCATATGCAAGTATAATTAACCAGTAAATACTAAATCAACAATTAATAATACTAAAAAAGGAATTAAACTGTGACATACCGGTCTGACTTCTCCATTGGTGTTTGTATATTGACGTGCAAGCCCAAAATCTAGCATGTAACATTTCCTGTATGTCGAAGGCAGCCTTCCCATGGCAAAATTTGACTGGAAAGAAAATCCAAAGATCTTTAATATAT
The DNA here is from genome assembly GCA_019740295.1 of Labeo calbasu. Lineage (NCBI taxonomy): Eukaryota > Metazoa > Chordata > Actinopteri > Cypriniformes > Cyprinidae > Labeo > Labeo calbasu. Next base: position 15,078 of record JAHKKF010510519.1, on the reverse strand, counting down.
AAAATCACATCTGGAAACCTAACTGACAGTGTTGCATTGTATTAGCAGGCAGTTACGGGAACGCTATTAAACATTACCGGTTTGATGTCTCGGTGGAGAAAGCCAACAGAGTGAATGGCTTCTATGGATTCTAGAATCTGTTTTCCCAGGCGGAGGGTTGTGCTCATGGTAAAGGTGCCACGTGGCTGACTTCGCCTGAGATCCGCTAGGTTTCTACCCTGAGAGTGAGAACAAAGTGTAAGTGAAGCCCTCGCACCTCCATAACACCAGTATTCACAGTATTTGAGAGAAAACATCATGTGGTGGTGAACTACCAGAAAGTCTTCAATTGAAATTGAAAATAAGGGTTACTTATTTGCATTGGCGTTGATGAGATTTGGGGCCAGTTTTACTAAACAGGGCAAAATAGCATAAAAGTGCAATTCTAAAACAGCGCAGATGGGAGGGGAAATTTCCCCAGATGCAACATCTCATTTACATTTTGACCAATGCAATATACCAAGCGCAGTGCAAATTAGCGTACTCACAAATAAAGAATAAAGCTGTTAGTAAAACTGGCCCTTGATGTTACTGTATATGCAACTAGTTATAACAGACAATCGTTTACCTGCAGCTGCATGACGACATAGTTGAATTTATCGTTTCGCCCACAACCTATGAACTTACACACATGGTTTTTACCTAAAAAAGAAAATAACACATGAGCAGGTCATTTATGAAAATATTTTAAAAATTACATAATTGGTCAGGGTGATTAAAGGAGAAGTCCACTTCCAGAACAACAATTTACAAATAATTTACTCACCCCCTTGTCATCCAAGATGTTCATGTCTTTCTGTCTGCAGTCATAAGGAAATTATGTTTTTTGAGGAAAAAATTTTAGGATTTTTCTGCATATAATGGACTTCATTGGTGCCCCGAATTTGAACTTCCAAAATGCAGTTTAAATGCAGCTTCAAAGGGCTCTAAACGATCCCAGCCGTCTTATTGTCATTGTTTTCGAAAAATACAAATTTTGTATACTTTTTAAGCACAAAAGCTTGTGTAGCACAGGCTCTGGGATGCGTGTTCTCGAACGATTCGTTCATTTTGAACGAATCTTTAATGTGACTCGGAAAGAACGAGTCGTCTCGGGGAGTGATTCATTCAGTCGTGCATGAGCAACATCCTATTAGGTTCTATGCTGGAATTAGTTCACCTGTTTCGAGTCTCTTTTGAGTCGTTCGTTCATCTTATGGGGCTGTCACGTGATGATGATTTTGCTAAAATGAACGAAATGACTCGAAAAAAGATTCGTTCATTTCGCTGAACAAGACTCAAAAGGTCCGAGTCTGTAAAATGAACCGAACTTCCCATCACTACTACGAATCACGTCTTCGAATCACCACAAGTTCATCGTCTGTGTACTCTGGCTCAAAAAGGTACAGTATGTCGAAAAACTCCATGTTATTTTCTCCTACAACTTCAGAATCGTCCGACATCGTTGTACCTTTTTGTTTGTAAACAGCGTTTGACTTACTTGCACTTTCTTTGCGCATTCGCTTCGTAAACACTGGGTCTGTAGTTCCGCCTACGCCCACGTGACCTTCAGACGTGATTCAATAGTACGTGAACGCACATCCCAGAGCCTGTGCTACACAAGCTTTTGTGCTTAAAAAGTAAACAAAGTTTTATGTTCCAAAAAAAATGACTGATCGTTTCACTAGATTAGACCCTTCTTCCTTCGAGCCCTCTGAAGCTGCATTTATACTACATTTTGGAAGTTCAAAATTGGGGCACCAATGAAGTCAATTATATGGAGAAAAATCTTGAAATGCTTTCCTCAAAAAACAGACTGACGACAGAAAGACATGAACATCTTGGATGCCAAGGGGGTGAGTAAATTATTTGTGAATTGTTGTTCTGGAAGTGGAGTTCTTCTTTAAAAGACCAATCCATTTTTCTTTGCATTGTGTAGATGTTTGGTGAAAAAATTGATGGTTTTTGTTATATCTTGAAAAAATTTGGTTTTGTTTCTGTGGTTAATGAAACTGGCATTTTTTTGATTATGGTTTTGAATTATGAGGTATGTTTTGTGTTCATGAAAATGGGACAGTAATGTCCTGGTTCTTTCAGTGTTGTTTAATTAACTTGGATGTTAATAAACGTCTGCGATTTAACCATTTCTAATTTAAAAAACAAAGAGTATGACTGTACCTCAAAGGGCGAATCCCACAGGATTACCTTTTCAGAAAGCTTTTGTACACACACAAACATTCGGACATTCAGCAAGCTTTCAGAGAACGTCTTTGTATCCATCTTTTACTGAACGCAAAAGTCTCGCCCGACTGGAATGGTGCTTTACGTTTCCGGTCTCTGGTGTTTACGGTCAAATTAACATATTTTCTGAGCTAATAATATAACGTTAAACCTGCACACATTTTTATATTTAGTTATACTGAAACAGTTTCAATTCAGATTCAATTTCAAATCTTTTTTACCCCGTTTTAACATGAATTTCTATGGAGACCGGAACGTGAAAGCACCCAAATGGAAAAAGGTGGATAATCTAAATGGAAATTGTATTTTTTAATGTCTTCAGTTCTGAGATGTCTTGAGAAAACATTCTTGTTTACTTTTGTGGTGTCGTTTTACACTTGCAAAACTAGTTACTAAGATTAAAGACTCAGTTATGGACCCTCCAAAAAAAAAAAAAAAAAAACTACATTCACTTGGCTAACCAACAAAAAATCTAAAAATAACTAAAATGACCAAAACTACAACTATTCAAATCAATTTAACTGAAAGCTGAAATAAAATATAAATATAAATGTAAAAACTTACATTTAAACTTACAAAACTTTCAGAAAATTAGAAATGTTGCCTTTGCAAGTAACTGACATGAAAGTAAACTTTAATTTTTATAATTTTATCTAATAAAAATATAAAGTGAAACAAATAAAAATGGTAACACTTTTCAGTGAGGTTCAATTGGTTAATGTTAATTAATTTTTCATAAACAAACAAATACATTTATTACAGTATTTATTCATCTTTGTTAATGTTAGTTAAAGAAAATAGTTGTTTATTGTTAGTTCATGTTAATTCACAGTGCATTAACTAATGCTAACAAGCACAACTTTTGCTTTTAATGCATTAGTAAAAGCTGAAATGTTTAAATTAACATTAAGATTAATAAATGTAGAAGTATTGTTCACTCTTAATTTATGTTAACTTACTAATGTTAACTAATTAACTTAAATATAAATGAAAGCTAAATAGAAATTATTGAAACTAATAAATTACAAAAACATAAAATGAATAAAACAATAAAAAATTTAAATGATAGTTGAAAATTAAAAAAAAATTCTAAATATTAACATATACCATAACATTATATAAATAACATTAAAATAACACTGGTGTTAAAAAGAATGAACTACTAAAAATACTACATTTGAAAAAAAAATTAAAATAAATATTTTAATTTCAGCAAAAATGTTATTTTGTTTTAATAAAATGTTATTTTATTTTGTTACATATGAATTTGCATTATAGTACCATGAGTTTCATATTTAGTTCTTCATTTTTTATTCTTTCTGATGACTAATGGTTGAAGTGAATCATCAGAATGTGTGTGTGTATGCTTGGCTGTATGATCTGTAGGCCGCTTCACATGTTCGTTGTCACGTAGGCTGTGTTACTGCCGCTTCATTCACAGGGCTAAATATACAACGTGCCACACACATGGTCCACTCCGATGGGATGGTCAATCTTACAGCTTTTAATAAACGCCCCAGTCATACTGACGTCAACTAAACACTGTATAAATTCATATAACGCCACTATCATTTACTATTAAGCCTTTGAAACACAACAGAACTCCTGTGTCTCCGATTCTTTCTTTTCTATAACTGAAATGATTTAAACAATACATCTTAATTGGAAATCAATTTATAGCTTTTCCACTGTCCTCAATATCACTTTTCATCCTGTGAGTTCTTTTTGCAGTAACGGGAAAACAACAGCCCAAATATCATTAAATAACAGTTTCAAGAGTTCAAAAGGTACTTTGAACACAAATGACCCTGTGTGACCCTGATTTCCGGAGGGAATTTGTCTTTAGTCAACGTGACGGCTTGTCAGTGTCAAAGTGATGTTGATACTGTACCGAAATACCAAGACCTAATGATGACCATGCCTTACCCTGCAGTTTCTTCAGAACTGCCACCTCCATCTTCAGGACTTGTTTGGGCTGTTGCGCTGACTCCACTTTTAACGCCACATTTTCCCGAGTCAGCAGGTCCAACGCCTCGTAGATTTCCCCGAACCCCCCTCCTCCTATTTTCTTCAGCTGGATATCAAAAAAGAACAACAGGATGTTATCTGAATTTCATCTGCTATTGATTTCAAGGTATGAAACCTGAAGTGAGAGAAACAGTCGTCGCATTGTAAGAGCTGTCAATGTTTGATGATCTCACACAAATGCACACAGCCTTTCAAAGTGTTTTCTAGACAAAGCATTTGGGAAGCATCAAAAAGCACTTCATCTGCATTTCAACTAATACTTTTATTTCACTCTCTTGAGATATTCATTTCAAACAACAAACTCAACAAATAACACTGTAATATAACCCCGTCTACATGTGCATGATCTTGTATATGTGAATAATCCTTGTTTCATTGATTACCAATCTAGAGGGCACGTCTATTGATCTGGGATACGCAATAGTGCAGCAGTTCCACTGCAGACAAGCACTGGCCAGCTCTGCATAAATGTGTCACGAATTGCACAATACAGACTAATACATTTTCAAAAGACAAGGAGAATGCAAAGAAGAAGTCGTCTGATTTCAAATCACTCATAAATCATCCTTGACGGTCAGTTACTCTCTCGTCTAGTTCTCTCAAAGTCATGAGCCCATTTACTCTGACTGGAATTGAGCAGTCATGTGAGAAGATTCTCATCTCTTTTGAACTGGGAATTTTTGTGGGAATTTTATCTCTTTGTAATGTCTTTTGACAAGACATTTCCAGTAAATGGGGTCAAAAGAGCGATTAGTTTTACTGTTACATAATCTACTCCAAACAGGACAACGGATATGGGACTGGAACGCACTTATATATTTTCATCTATACCGTTTTTTACTCACATACAGTTTTTTGAGAAGCACCTATGTAATTGTACTGAAAATCTACAATATAGCATATTAATTAATAGATAAATTACTTACAAAAATTACATTTACAAATAATATTTAATTAAATAAATTAAATAAATTACGTTCTAAGGTCAATAAGATTTTTTATGTTTTTGAAGTCTCTTATGCTCACAAAAGCTACATTTATTTGATCAAAAGTACTGTAAAAACAGTAATATTATGAAATATTAAAATTTTAAATAACCTTATACACTACACAAGTTTGGGATCACAACAATTTTAATGCTTTTTAAATGTTTGTTATGCTGATCAAGGGTGCATTTTATTTGATCGAAAATACCTAAAAACATAATATTGTGAAATGTTATTGCAATTTAAAATACTAATATTCTAATATACTTTAAAAAATAATTTATTCCTGTGAAGCAAAGCTGAATTATCATCAGTCATTACTCCAGTCTTCAGTGTCAAATGATTCTTCAGAAATTATTCTAATTATCTATTATCAATGTTGGAAGCAGTTGTGTTGCTTAATATTTTTTTGGAAACTGTGTTACCTTTTCCAGCATTCTTTGATAATTAGAAAGTTTAAAAGAACAGCATTTATTTAAAACTAAAAGCTTTTGTAACAATATACAATACCATTTAAAAGTTTTGGTGTCAGTACAATTTTGTATTTTTTTTTTTTGAAAGAAATTAATACTTTTTCAGCAAAGATGTGTTAAGTTGACAAAAAGTGATAGTAAAGACTTTTTTTTATAAAAGATTTGTATTTTGAATAAATGTTGTTCTTATTGACATTTTATTCTTCAAAGAATCCCAAAAAACATATCATAGGTTCCAAACAACATATTAAGCAGCACAACTGTTTCCAACATTGATAATAAATCAGCATATCAGAATGATTTCTGAAGGACCATGTGACACTGAAGACTGAGTAATGATGCTGAAAATTCAGTTTTGCATCACGTAAATAAATTATATTATATTTTAAAGTATATTAAAATAGAAAACCATTATTTTAAATTGTAATAATATTTCATAATATTACTTGTATTTTTAATCAAATAAACGCAGCCATTGTGAGCATAGGAGACTTAAAAATAAATAAATAAAAACATCAAAAATCTTACTGATCCCAAACTTTTAAACGGCAGTGTATATATTTTAATATATTTTAAAATGTAATTTTTTTCTGTGATTTTCAGCAGCCATTATTCCAGAGTCACATGGTCTTTCAGAAATCATTCTAATATGCTGATTTGCATCTCAAGAAGCATTTCTTATTATTATCATCAATCAAATGTTTTCAAGTTGTGCTGCTTAATATTTTTAGAAACCATTATACACTTTTTCAGAATTGATAAATAGTTCATAAGAACAGTATTTATTTGGAACAATATTTTTTATTTAAAAAAATTTGATGAATTTAACATGTCATTGGTGACTAAAAGTATACATTTCTTTAAAGAAAACTGTTTTTTTTTTACCCTAAGCTTTTAAATGGCACTGTAATAATAATAATTTATTTATTAAAATGTAATTTTAATATTTATGTTTTTAAGGTTTTTTTGTTTGTTTGTTTACACTCCAAACTTCAGAAAAAATCCTGAAATATGGGATTCAAAATTTTCTGAAATATTACACATGACAATGAATAAACAATATTTAGGATTCTGTGCAACTTTAAGGTCACTAATCAAAAAAGTAAAAGCACACAGGATGTTTTTGTAGTGCTACATTTAGTCAAGTCACCTTTATTTAAATAGTGCTTTTCACAATACAGATTGTGTCAAAATAGCCTTACAGCATTAAACAGGAAAATAGTGTGTCGAAAATACAACTGTGTGTACAAGTGTCACATACGGATTTTTTTTAAACACCTACCACTTTCCATCGTTCTTTGACCATGCAGTTAGGGGGCAGAATGTCCTGCTGCTCTGCAGTGCCGTTCATGTTGGCGTTGTCCTGCAGAGCTGGCGCTAGGCACTGCAACCCCGAGAGCACTCTGGCAGCCCCCAACTTAAACGATCCATTTATCTGTGAAAAGCCACCAACATTTGTTAAATCACCTATTCATCGCTACTGCTATCATGCTATTGGTCAGTTGAGCTGGCTTCTACATGCAGCGGCCAGTCAAACTTCATCAAACGCTAACATTCCAAAGACGGCAGTTATCTTTGGAATGTCTGATTTTTAAAAAAAAACTAATTATGAGATAAGAACGCCAATTTATTCCTGCGGTTGTTTACTGATACATATTCAAGAGGTGAAACGCTGACATTAAAGTGTACTCTGAGCATACTATGCTGTTAGCAGACAAAGAAAAGGTCTACTAGGCACATCCATTGACCCACATACTTTTTGACCCAAATACCTGCACAAATAAAATAGCCACAAACATTGGAGAAAAGTCTAGAAAACACGTGAATGAAAAAGTAATGACGCCGCACTAGCCCGCATAAACAAACTGTGAGGATATTTCTAACACCACACACTACTGTAGAGACGCCAAGTAGCTTATGAAGTGTACAAACAGGGGATACTAAAACAGTTCCATTAAGTGTACTGAGCTGATTTAAAGAGAAGCCATTATAAAAGCACCTAAAATATTCATTAACAACCTTACCATTAGCAGTCATTGAAATGAACACATTTAGCTTATTTCCCTACCACAATGATAGTCAAATCCCGTGCTAGACCAAAACGGGGAACAGTGATATTAAAATTCTGTCTGATAAGGATAAGAAGTTAAAGTCAATGGTAAATAGTTTGTTTAAACAAATGAAAAACGAAACATCAGACACACTCTAAATGCTTAGAGCGTTTTGAAGTTACCTCCTATTAAACTAAGGTTAAGAAAGATGCATAAAACCCAATAACATGCTATTTTGGCATGCAGCACCCTTGTTTTGTTGGTTAAGCATGCAGGGCCCAGCTCGGCTCAGATTCAGTAGCTCAATCACTAACTCATGCCCAGCCCAGCATCCGTCAAGAACTGCAGTCTCTAGTGCAGCATCTTAGAGAAGTGCTCTATGGACGATCTAGGAACAAACTGCACTATGACATAGCTAAGGTAGACAAAGTTCAGCCAAGAAGAGTGACAGAGCGTAATATTGCCAACTCATGTGCCAAGTTCTTGACACCTGCACTGATGTACCCTTGATACAGGCAAACAAGGAGATTTGTGGAAAACAACTGGAAGAATGCTACACAGGCAGTGGCAGGGATGAACGATGCAGTTTACGAATATATAAAAGCTTGTTTGGTCCGAATGCACATGAGTTGGCAAAAGAATGTGAGCAGTGAAGAGTTTAATCACTATGTGTTGGATTCTGAACACTGAGATACAACTGAAGTTCATTAAGCCAGCATTTCCACACTCTGCAGTGGCTAGTTATCAATGGGCTCTTTGTTCTAGCTGCAGTTCATTGTTGTGAATATATTGTAGAAGAATGAAGCTATTTAACTTGTTTTTGACCATTTTATCTCACGGTTCATTCTCCCAGCTTTTCATTCACAGCCAATTGTCAATTGTTATTTGTGCAAAAGGGGCCGCCAATGACCTTGGTTCCAGAAGTGTTTTTCCATTCATTTTTCCCCACAGGGATTTTAAAACATCTTTGTTTGAGAATTATAAGCCATGAACTAAACGGAGGTAAATTACAACATCGGACAAAATAACAAAAGGTGTAAGACTGTGTGCTTAACGGCGTTCATTAAGGAAATAACTACAATCCTACGAAGCACTACGAATGACATAAATTTAAAAAGCTATGGAGAATTATAAAACCATTGATTTAAAGATTTATTGCAAAACAATAAAATAGTTGTTTGTTTTTTTTTTTGAAACTGTGAGATTTACAGTAAAAAAAAACTGCATATGTGGTTGCCAGAACTTGGAAAAAAATATGGTAGTAACATTTTAAGTTTTACAGATTTAAAGTAAATTTACAGCAAAATAATAATAATAATAATAATAATTAGCTGAAATAATGTTAATATATCAAAATCATTTTTATATGATCTTATTCACTTCCAAAAGCTGTACATTTAAATGAAATGACACATTACATCTATTAATTTTTCATCATATATATAATAGTAATCATGGGTTTTGTATTTTTTAGGGATGCACCGAAATGAAAATTTAGGCTGAAAACGAAAATTCGCACTAGGTCGAAAACTGAAAGCGTAAATTGTTTCGTCATAGGTCTGTCTTTAAAGATTTTAAAGTTACCGTTCCCCTATGGAGAAAATGAACAGGATTTTTACTAGGGCTGGGTTTTGACGATTCAAATTCGTCTCAATTCTGATTCACAGGCTTGCGATTTGATTCGATTTAATTTAATATTGGTTATTTTGGATTAGGGCTGCCCCTAATAGTCGGCTAATCATTAGTTGTTGAGAAGAGGCTTGGTCAACCAAAATTTTATTAGTTGCTTAGTTGCGGAAAAAAAAAATCCATAGGAAGTAGCGAAGTCATACAGTCCATGACGGACAGATTGTTAACAGCTGGTCTATGTTGTAATACAGTACATAAAAACTGTAAAGACACTGTGTTCATTTGTGTGCACTGAGAATAACAACAAAACGTTGCGCTTTTGTAAAATAATTAAAGCAAACAGGACGTTGCCGTCTCAGTCTCTGTAAAGCTGAGTGCGAAACTTTCGAAATTCCGTGTAGGCTTGCTTTATGGACATGAAAAATATATCTAAAGAGAGCAAAATGTTTACCTTCAAATTAACCAATTCAAATGGAAAACAAATATTCTCTGATTATGTAATTCGCATGAAACTTGCAAACAGGTGCATCACTACTGCAGAGATGACGAGTCAGTGTCACCGACTTCATCTCTTAAGCCGAAAATAAAGGAAGCACTAATTTATTATTACTTTACTACAATATTGAAGTTTAAAATTAACTGATTTGAACAACAAATACAAATACAATGAAATTATAATAATAAAGTTACAATTACATAATTATATTTCTACTCCAATTTGTTTTTTGAAATGTAAACATTTAAAAGGTGACTGTCATAAAAACATGACTGATTATTCAAACTGGCACTTTGTTTCGGAACCTGGCACGTTTCCCCCCTTAGCTCGGTTCGTTTGGGCATATGTGAACATGGCAATCGCGCTCGGATCCACGCCAAAACAAACGGCATGAGACTGCTGAATGAGGTGGTCTCGGCTCGACTGAAAACAATCTCTGAAGTGGTTCGGTTGTAGTGAGAAAGCAATCCGATCCAAGGGACCAACTAACCAGGCTATATTACATTGTTTAATGGGTAATTACAGTTCCGTGAACAGCAGTAGTTTTGTTGTTTTGCTAATACCGCTTAAAATGAACCCGCACGTCTTCGCCATTCAAAATCAAAGCGCACCTTTTCATTTTATAATGCCGTCTTATTGCTCTCTTTGTAGTAAGTGTATTTTAGTATAACGACAGCTACAAAAAAATGCAATAAGCCCGCAAAGCTGTTGTTGTTCCATCCTGTGTCATGTGACATGACATTGTTTACAAGAGGTTATACTGACGTCTTTCCGCAATTAAACACTGACTGAGTTATTACATAAGACAGGATATGGGTTTCGGAAAGGTGTACTCTTTTAACATATTTTCGGATGTTTATTTTGTGCTGCAAGTTGTACTAAAGCACTTCCGCTTCTCTTGAACTGAGGCGTTACAGCGATCGGCGTCAAAATGGCATTTATTGTTTGAATATTGTAATAAAATGGACAGAATCTGAAATCTGAGACTTTGTTTCATATCAAAAGTAACAAAGCACAAAGCTTATTGCGATTTATTGGATGGGAGGCGCGCTATAGTAATCACTACTGTTTCGTAAAAAATCAAGAAATCTATATATTTTATTTACCCAGTCCTAATTTTTACTTCGGGAACCAGACTTTTGCACTCTACTGTGAATTGTTGTTTTATTACATGAGTAACATCTTTGTAACCCAAAGTGTAAAAGTCTGCCAATGTGTGGAAATGCTATTGCTTCATTCTCATAACAAATAGAAACCACCTTAGGCCAAAGGACAGACGGATATCCTTGACAGTTTCTACATTAGCTGCTATCTGCCCTCTCCCTTACGAGCGACTAACTATCAAGCAGGTTCCGGACAGTCTTACGGGTGTTGTTCGCGCACAGGCCGTAATGCTGGCGAAACAGCTAAAGCATTCAATCGCACGTCTTATATTCCCACTAAAATCTGCATGTGAGCTTTTTTCTCAGTTTCGTTCCAGGGGACCCATGGGATGTGAGGTTACGGTGAGCGAAAAGCATGGGGTTTCATTCAAGTCACCTCAATTAGCAAAGAATAATAATTGAAATTCCTCTGAATCCCAGGGAAGGGAAGCGTCAACAGCCATTTTGTGATCAAACTCTGAAAAGTGAAGTGCAGCCACATTTCCAGGAAGGGAGAGGGGGGGAGAACTATGAAGGACGGTGTAACTCTCTCACCATGTTCACAAATCTCTTCAAAAACCTTACGTCTCTGACAAATATCTTGCAATTGACCAATTTAGTCGACGCCAAAACCCTCCTTTGCCAGCCTACAAGCCAGAAAAACAAGAGAAGAGATGGATTATACTTAACAAGCAATTGGTTTTGAGCACTTTTGAGCCGATGCAGCGCTTGATGTGGCGTTACGGCTGTTTTGTTTTCCTTCTCTGCGCTAGTTATCAAGGATTCGGCACATCGGTCAGACTCTGTAGTGGCCGATGAAACGCTCTCAAACTGTCAGCAGTTCCTCTTTTGACTATTATGACACTCACCATCCATCTTAAGGCAAGCATGGGTCAGACAGAAACTCAATCCTTAAGGATGAATGTCACAAAGGTCAGTTTGCACTCAATGTCCCAGAGAAAGGTGATACATGCATTATTGAATCATAAGCTGATGCGCAAAAGGAAAAAATGTGTCTTTGACTTGACATTACGAAAAGACATCGCCGTTACGAAAGCCCTGTGAACTGAAGAAAACACAAAACATACTGATGTGCAACACAGTGAAATGGACACAGATACATACACAAATTACAGCACAATTGGACACATATGGGCCAGTGAGAAAGACAGACAGTAAATACACAGAATGCTTTCAGAAATGCACAAATGTAGTGTTCAAAAGCATAAAGGAGAGTGGTGGTAAGCTGTGCCAATTTTCCTTTAGTTTTCTGAAGAGCAGGGCCATAGAAATATTATGAATTCCCAAAAAAAGGTCCATGTTTAGTAACTAATTAATAATGTACTATCCTTTTCCAAACTATTTCCTGCACATTAATAGAATTATTTACAGTGTTATTTAGTGATTGGTAGATAGACTGTATTAAAATACAAAGTGGAAAGACAAAATACACAACCAGTCAAAAGTTTTTTAATGTTTTTAAAGAACTCTCTTCTGCTCACCAAGTCTGCATTTATTTGATCCAATGTACTGCAAAAACAGTAAAATTTTGAAATATTTTTACTATTTAAAATAACTCTTTTCTATTTGAATATTTTTTAAAATGTAATTCATTCTTGTGATTTTAAAGCTGAATTTTAGCATCATTAATCCAGTCTTCAGTTTCACATGATCCTTTAGAATTCATTCTAATATGCTGATTTGCTGTTCAAGAAACATTTTTTATTTTTATTATTATCAATATTTAAAACTGTTTAGTGCATTTTTTCAGGTTTCCTTGATGAATTGATCTTTCTAGTCATCAAAGAATCCTGAAAAAATCCTGACTGCACTCAGCTGTTTTAAATATTAATAATAATAATTCTTGAACAGCAAATCAGCATAATAGAATGATTTCTGAAGGATCATGTGACACTAAAGACTGGAGTAATGATGCTGAACATTTAGCAAACAAAATTACATTTTAAAATATATTCAAACAGAAGGCAGTTATTTTAAATAGTTAAAATATTTTTAAAATATTACAGCTTTTGCTGTACTTTGGATCAAATAAATGCAGGCTTGGTGAGCAGAAGAGATTAAAAAAATAATAATAAAAAATAAAAATCTTCCTGTTCAAACAATTTTGACTGGTAGTGTAAATCTTCTTAGATACCTAAATGCCTAAAATTGTATATTACTCTGTAAATTTGATTTGACATAAAAAATTATTTTACCAGTCATGTAGAAAATTTACTTTCACATTTTCACAAAACCTTAAAAATCAATTTTCTCTCATAGCAGAAAGACATATATTATGGACCAAGGCCAAATATTTAGATGCAAAAATGGTTAGGATGGCACATCTTAACCCCATTCTCTCTTATGCCACAGAGTTGGAGTAAAGTTTGTAGGAAATGTACACAATATTTTCCAAAGAGCACTGTATAACAATTTATGTCTTACATAAAACTAACATTTCATTGCAATCCTTACTCCAGATTATTTCACATGCTTTAGTAAAACAAAGAAAAATCAATTCCCTATTTTAAAACACATTTGGATGCTTTCACCCTACCTGGCACACAGACTACGAAAAGTCAGTCCTTTCCGTCGTTTTGAAATCTTCATTTGGGACCTCACAGTGACACAAACCATCAGCTGGGACCGTTTTTAAAACCATAAACCGCCTAATTCTTGCATTTTGCTACTGATGGTCCATCTAGCTAAAATTGTGTTCACGGGTGCTAAAATAAACAGCGGATTTACTATTAAGAAAAACGCGAATTAATATGCTCAACTTAAAAAAATCCTCAATCACACTGATAAACCACTGCAAGCCTGTGGACTACCACCAAATAAAAAAACAAAAAAAAAAACACCCACTGAAAGCGTACTTGGTTATCTAATCGTAAACATCACGCCTATGATATAAAAACCACGCATATATTAATAACACAAAGGTCCAAGGTTAAAGCAAATACACAAATCTGGCTCTGATTCGCCGTATAAACGAGCTCTATAGGCATCACAGTGCAAACAGCGTAAGCCACACAGAATTAAAAGACTATGTACATCAATATTATTCTGCCCAGACATTCAAAACATCCATTACATTTTGATAAATAAACGACACCGCTCTCACTGAACACAACTGTCCGGTCGCGCATCCTTTGCGCTGGTCCGCACTGCAGCGCGTCAAACACCCATGCAGTGACTCTTTGCAATCTGTAGAGGACGCTTGGTAGATGAATATTCATTACGTTGCGTGACGTTCGTCTAGTACAGCGACGTGGTTGGCTGATAGACAGGAGCTGCGCTAGTCAACTAACGAATCGAACGCTTATTTTATGAATATTAATTACGCTCCAGGAAGGTTAGCGAGCGACGTCAAAATGACCTCATTATTATTCATGAGCTTTGCCTTCGCCGTAGTAGGATTTGGCTACACCCGTTGTCAGTGTGCATTTTGTATAGTTACATAAACTAGTCAACAAATCAATATTAGAGAAAAGTCTCTAAGATCACCAAACTCTTAAAAGTTCATTAGGCCAAAGTAAACATACCGATGAAAAGAGAAAAAGGTCCTCCACATAGAACTACTAAATCTCAAAATTGAAGGCAACAAACACCAGAGGCTCGTTTTATTTCAGCAAACACGTATTATATATTTTTCAAACACTTCAAATGCTATTTGCACATATCCCGGATGCAGCTGGTTTAATTTACATTCCTACGGAGGATGTTAGAACATGATAGCGGTTGTCCAATAGGACATGGCCTGGCATCTCACGACAGGCCATATTGGCTCACAGCGAATTTGAAATATATAACGCTTATTACCTGCTCATTTTCTTATGTGTGGAGGCTCATAACCTCTTTCCCCCGGTCAGGATTATCTTTAGACTTCTCTCCACCATTGCAAAGGATGCTGGATGCTCCCTGCTTTGCTCCCCGCCCGTCTGGATCCCAGCATCAGCACCACACATCACTCTTCCTCTCTGACCTCCACCACAGCGATGCTGATGCTCTGCA
>JAHKKF010510512.1:0-20039 GCA_019740295.1 Labeo calbasu | reverse complement strand
CAAGGCTGTAGCTTTAGTGTAGTTAAGCTTCATTTAATGAAGAGTAACTGTTAGCTTAGCTCACTACATTTTCCAAGTAGCTTGCCCAACACTGTATATAAATAATTACAATTAATTATGATTAATTACAATTATTTATATCAGCTGCCAGTAGTAAATGAAGCAGGATTAAATTTCCATCAACTAATCTGTTCATCTTTCACTTTTGGAGGGAAAGTTTACGACTCTTTGTCTGTGAGCATGGTATTTTGCATATGTAATTCGATTGGGTGTTGATGCAAAAACTAATAAGGTTTCTTATGTTGCATAGGTATCAACAGATAATATACACCATCTTTTAGATCATCAAAATACGAATTCAAAGAGACCAAACATGGCATAGGTGAGTTATACTACTAGTTATCTATCATAACAAATGCATATAACAGAAAAAAATGAAAAACACACAAAAAAAAAACACAAAAGGCAGTAATACTGTACACAATGACCTGGGCTATGTGTGATAGGAAGGTCAAGGATAGGTTTGTCTGTGAATGAATAGGAAAGAGTCCATTTCCAAAGGCACTATTGGGCCGAACCGTTCTCTTTGCTTAACCATTCCATTCCGTGCCGATCCGGGCCAGTCAGCACGGATATGGTTTCATTTTCCACTGTGGTGCTGATAAAACAGAACTCTTTGGAATGTAAATACAAATGCGTTAGTTGTTGCCTTGGTAACATAGTTGTCATGTAAACAGCGATATGGATGATGATCAGATATTTCTGTTTTTGGGACTATTTCGTTAAATAATAGAAAAGAAGGACACAACTCTTGGCGCAAAAAATAAAATAAACAGAAGGCGACGGCAGGTATAACGTTACCAACAAATGCTGAGGGGATATGCATGCCAACGGAGACAGACACAGAAGGTAAAACCTTTCTAACAAATACCACATTTATTGACAGTATTAATGCATGAGCTATGAACGCAGCGTAACAGCTGTTTACTTGGCTGTTGGATCAAATAGCACACTTTCGCTTAGCACACACATTCTATCAGCACGGTTTGGCACGGTTGTCTAACCGTGCAGAGAATTCTGGGCCGAGAACGGTCTGTAATCGTGCCGTGCCGTACCAGGCTCAGGTGGAAGCACAACTGGAACCGTACCTGACCGTACTAAGAACTGTTCGGCCCGATAGTGGAAAAGCAGCTATTGTGTCTCTTCTATGGGCAAATGTAGTGTGCTCTGCTTGCATTCCTTGAAGCAATAAAACCCATGTTATCAGATGGTCGCCCTGGCAACTGAGCCCTTTTGGGGTGTTAGTTGCTTTTGGGGGGTTGTCTCCAGAACTCCAGCATATAGCTGGCTTGTTGGTTTTAAAGATTATTTGTTAAATGTAACAAATAACTGTATATCTGACTGGTCCAGATGCTACACAGCTGTGCCCACTTTATTACTGAATCCTGTACAACCCTTAAATACACTGTCTCCTGGGCAAGAGAGAAAATGCTTTACTTGGCATTGAATCTCAAACCTTGAGAGTTAAGATGAGCGAGGACAACATACCGATGTCACTTCCTATAGCAGCTTGGCTCTCTTTCTAGGAAGGGAGATGTTCTATGATCTCCTTGTCCAGCAGAGCTTGCAATTCCTGTATCAACAAATACGTTTGTTCCAGTTTCACAGTAGTGGAGACCACACTGTTGAAACACGAAAGATGCTACGCAATCCGTATCCTGTAGCCCTTGTGTGGAGTCCTTACGACCCAAGGAAAGACTATTTAGCTTAGCTTACATGCTTCCAAATTCTCCAAAAGGGAGACACACTGTTTTGCTGGGGGGAATGTTAAATGTTTGGTGTCCTTACTGTCCGTTGGAGTTTTCCGTGGCCCTCCAGCCTCATGACCTCCTTTTGGTCATAATGACCAAAAGAAGCTTGTCCAGCTTCCTCTTTGGCTGTTGAATGCTATGAGCTGTGGCTCGCACACTCTCCCTTTGGGCTTCTTGCCTCAGAGGAGCTGGTCCGTGTTGGGACTGGGTGGCTGACAGCCCTGACACTAGAGCATGGTGGGGGAGAAATTTGTAGAAATCTTCCTATGCTCAGATATTTATGAATGTCAGTCTGATATGGTGTGCAGGGCAGGACCAGCATTACCTGCTGCATGAAACACTCTCCTTATAAATGTAGATGTTGCTCTACATGGCTCTACATGTATGGAGCATCGATTTTTCGAGTCATGATGCACCCCCAGGGGAGAGATAGCCCGCTAGCATCTCTTCCACCTGGGGCATCATCGTGTAGCCCTGTTCCTTTGAATCTACAATACTCGAATAATTTGAGGACACAAAAACACAGGACGACTATGGCTTACTCCATGAACGAGTTCTCTCATTATGGAGGTTACCAAGAAGGGGAGAGACCCTCGCTGAGGTCCCTTCCCCTGACCACCTGACAGAGACCTGTGACCAACCTGGCTTTAATCTGGTCCCTGCAGGAGTCATCACATCCGAAGAAATGCCAGGGCACGCTTTGGAAGCGGGCGCGAGAACCTCCCGATAGGGCAAGAGCACAAGAGAAAGGGGAGGACCCGCTTTGAGCCTCAGCCAGATCAAAGTGTGATCGTAACAAGGGTGCAGCAGTCATTCTATGTAAAAGAAAGTGAGCCAAATGCAAAGCATTCAGATGCAGTGCTCACAGTCGCCACACTCGAACGCAAGAGCAGCATGCTCTAACCCGTAACACTTCAAACAGTAATCATTCGAGTCCTCCTCAGAGGTGAGCCGTGAACAAGGAGGCACGCATCTCTTTGTGGATTCACAACATAATTAGTAAGTTGTTTTAACTTTCACTTTAACTTTATGATACTGCTATCAGCATGAACACACACAATGCAGTCTCTGAAGACAAAGAAACCTGAAGATGTGCACGTCTCACGTCTATTTATGACCCTCAGATGCACGTAATCAAATGATTACCAAAGTTATTTAAGACAATTCTTGGTGTGTCTGACACACATGCTTCACAACCGGTCAGAACAAAGAATGTTCTTATCAGCGTTACTGAAACCCAGAATCAAGTGAAGCGTTTGGTAGGATTCTAAATGTATTGAACCACAGAGAATAAAAGAAATGCACTGCAGAAAAATTACAAAGGGGCTTTTGTCATGGGACACAGGCATGTAAATAATGCCGTCAAACAAGTCTGGTGTTGCTGCTGATACAGATCACAAGTCTGTGGACAGTCAGGCACTGAGAGCAGAACACACTTATTTTGTTAAGAATACATAGCTTCTAACACAAACCGTATATGGCCGAAACTATAATTTGACTGCAATGAAACAAAAAGAGCTCCTTATAATGGATGCCTGTTTTATTTTCTTTAGTAGACTGTTATACTCATAATGCTCATAATATAATAGTTTACTGTATAAAAAGAAGAAGAAAGAAGTTGTTTCTTCTTGTACCACAGGCATTCGGCAATTTTGCCATTGACTATGTGGAGGACCAGATTTACAATAAGTACTGGTTAATAAGTGCCATCTTACCTTTTATTTGGCAGATCTGAAAGGTGTATGATTATGATAAAGAAAGAGTAGTAAATAACAAAAAGAAGAAAATGAAAATGAAAGTATATTTGCTAATGGCTCTGATAGGAATGCCAGTGTGTAAATAACATTTATTTACTTGAAGATTCCATATAAATCTTTATTCCATATTCCATACTCCATATATCTTTGCTTGGGTGAGTATTACAAATGGGGAATATTTACTGGAGTACAGTTATTTATTAATGCCTTATGTATTTGTTATTTTCTCTATAGACACACACATATGTATGTATTCCTGTCCTTATAGGGACATTTCATAGGCATAATAGTTTTTCTACTGCACAAACATTATTTTCTAGCCCCTTACCCCAAGCCTACACCTCACCCAAATTAAAGATATTTAGATTTTTAAAACACTTTATGCTGTATGATCTGTAAGCTTGTTTTCTCATGGGGACCTAAAAATGTCCGCACAAGGTTGAAATTTTCTGGTAATATTGGCGTCCACAATAACGTAGTAAATATCAGCACACACACACTCACATACTAAACAGGTGTGTGTGTGTATATGATGTATAAATATTTTATACGAGTCCAGTTTAATGTGCAAATATAACAGTTAGCATGTAGTCTTAGCAAGGATTTATAAAAGACTACACCTTTGTTTGAAATATGAAATAATCTGATATAATCTGAAATATTGCTTTTTGGACTGCATTTACACTTCAGAGTATATTACATAGCCTGGTCCCCCATGCATACTGAGAATACTTGCATGTTTTTCAATGTGGGCATAGCTTGTTATTGTTGTTCTTTTTTATTTTATGATTCGCTAAAGGGTATCCTGTCAAACCTGTCATTACCTGAGCTAGTAACTCTGTATTAAGAAAATATTAGCTATGCCAGTCATTTTAATCATTTGAGTTTATTAGTTTAATAGTTTGACAGCTTTACTTTTCCTACATCTCTATTTCCTGTTTGATTCTGGCCACTGTTAAAAATAAGTTAGTTCAAAACTGAAAGTACACTTCGCGTGTGGTTCCTGAAACAGAGAACACAACATCACACAATCTCAGACTGCTTCTAAGGTAAGAAAGAAAAATCTGTTAATTGAAAATATAAAATGTCAGGTATTTCAGGGTTACTTTGTATATGTGCTAATCTTGTACAAAATTATTGTGAATAACTGTCTTTTTAATTTATTGAGTGATAACAGCAAAGAGTGTTAGGAAAATTTCATTATTACAAAGAGTTTCTTTTGTGTGAATGATAATATTCGTGAAAATTAGTAACACTTTAGAATACTGTTACTAATGCTAAAGTGAGTCATTAATGAACTAATGCACTATTAACATTATAGTAACTACAATTAACTAACAAGAATTTATGATTAATGAATCAGAAAGTAATAATGCTCAATTGAAAGTGGTAGTTCACTATTAACTAATCAGTAACTGCTGTTTATCTCCCGGAGAACTACTATATACACATTCATAATTAATGTGAATTATGTGTAATGCAAAATTTATAACTAATTCCAAAGTAAAGATAATGGTAACCCATTAGTAATGACTCAAGAATTACCAAATTTAAGAAGGGATTACTAATTGTTTGAACTAGTATTCTAAAGTGAAGATCATGATAACTCCCTAGAAATGACTGAAATCATTGTAAGCTTTTGACGTATATGTAAGGTTTTGGATATTATTTATAGATTATTTATGAACATTATTTTCCAAATTAAGCCCAACTCTTAAAAAACTGCATGGATAAATTGTTTTGAAATTAACTTGTCATTATAGGTGACAAAGGAACTGAAAATTATGTAGTTGTAACTTTGATACATCCATTTGTTAAAACTTATGAAATAACATCTCTTGTAATAGGAAGGAAGGAAAACAACCAGAGATGTTCTTGCTATAGATGTTCAGTGTCAAATAAACTATGCTTACATATATGTGATGCAATCTAGGAAAGCCCAACACATGGTGACATTTTACCTTTTTCTTTAGCTTTTTAACAGTTTTTATTTTGTCCATAGCTTGAACATAACCAAAGTTATGGCTATCTTAAGTTGGCTGAAAGCGACAATTTTCAGGAAAGGAATTTTGAGAAAAACAGCTTTAAAGTTAGACGGCTTTTAGTTTCACTTTACAGGTTTAACGAGAGCTGTCGGTCAAGTTAGGAGCGCTATACTGCATCATTACACAAACAGCCTAACATTGATTATCATGGGCATAGTCTCCGAACTTTTGAGCACCCATTTTATGTTTAGATAGCACGAATAATGCAGCCTACCTTGTAGTAAAAGTGAGCGCAGCGCAACTGTTCGCGCACTGTGCATTTAACAGACTGTCATCAGACTCCTCTTTACTTCATCATCCGATCCGTCATCTCTGGATGTGAAACAGTCCGTTATAACATCGTTTAGGGCACTGACATCACCAAGGTTGAGCAGATTGAGACGAGTAAGATCGGTTAAGTGATCAGCTGCAGTACTTTAGACGGCATTGTTGCGCTCCGCCATCTCACGATATTAAAAAAACTTTGCGTGCCGTACTTTACACAGGACTGGCGGAGAATGTGAATTGATACGCCTTTACTAAATATGTTACGTGGTTTATTTTGATAGGTTAACTGTTTTTGTGGTGTTAAGGGAAAGCACCTCAGCAGCGACTTCTTAACATTTGGGAAAGACTTTCTGCTTGCTGCAATAAATGGCTATTTTTCTGCACTAAACAAGTGAATTTCACCCAGATAGTTTCAGAGATGATAGACAAGATGTTATAGAATAATAATTTAATGAAAAACCTAATTTTGACTAAAAAAAAACAACAAAAAAAGAAAAACACATTCAACCTATTTTTCGAATTTCCTGAAAATGTCCCAGCACGACATCCGACAGGTTTTCCTACATGGCATCACATATTTTAAACACACACACATACTGGTTTTTGTGGTTTAGCAGGACTTTGACTGCCAAACCAGTCGCATGGTGGTTTAAGGGGACACAACTTTCCCAATGCCCTACAGAGATGATAAAACTATCAAAACATTTTAAATAACAAAAAATCTTCCCCCCCCATCAACCAATTTCAAAACATGAACAATAAAACACTTGCATAGTCTTAAAAAAAAAACAAACAAATAAAACTAAATAAAATGTTTTGGCATTATTAAAATGGCAAGAATGTAAACCATTCAAAACTGTCAAAACATTTGCAAAACATTTAAAGATGTGAAGCAGTCATTAAATAGGCAATGAAATGTGTATGATTAACTCACTCAACACGCATTAACTGCTGCATTATGTAGAGGTACAGCTTTCTCCTTAATGTAAATATGACAATTCAGGCCTTTTGTCACTCATGTTGTTCCAAACCCATATGACTTATCCTCTCCAGTGGAACACAAAGGAGATGTTTAGCAGAATATTTCAGACGGCCACAGCTTCAGACACCAACACCATTCACATTTATTACACCTTCTCCATACAGCGAATATCAGTGGTGTTTGAGGACGACATTGACCAAAACAGTCTGCTAAACATCTCCCTTCTGTTCCACTGAAGAGGTCCATGTGTGTTTGGAACAACATGAGAGTGACAAAAGGACAGGACTGCTCCCCTTAAGCTAAACTTTGAGATTTCTAGAGTAAAGTTCTTAAGTACTGCACTATAAAAAAATACCTAAAACAACAACCAAAGTGCTTATCTTAATAGAAGGGCATCAAAAGAGAACAGGATGTTACGTCACTTATTTTGGGTTTTTCTTTTCAAGCTAATTCCCCGATTTCTCACAAAATCTCTTATGTTTTGCACACTACGTCTTGCCAAAATAGGATCTTCAGCAGTTTTGCACTGCTGGCACTCAATCATTGTGGCCAATTTTCCTTTGGCTATATGTGCCTTAAAATGTTTCATTACAGCCGTAACTTCAGCATTTGACCAGCATGCTCTTTGTCCTCTCCGTGGGTTTTCCATTTCATCTTCACTGTCATTGTCTGTATAATAATAATTAAAAAAAAAAAAAACTTTATATCAAAATCTCTAGAAAATCCTAGGCAAATAAAATATGGATGTGAAACCCCCTACAGTTAAAAGAATACTATAGAAGAAAGTGGAAGAAGAGTGGACCAGGATCACACCAACGCAATCTGAGAAACCAGTGATGTCCTGCTATGCAGATGTGCTGAAGTCACTCAAAACAGGGGCCTCTACGCTTCCTACTAATTTCTGACAGTTGTAACCCTCCAATTTTAGCTGTAATCTTTCCTGCTACAGTGGTTACTCTTCTCTAATTTTGATCACTATGTTTTCCACAAAATATTTTTTTATATATATTTTTTTATATAGCTACAGCTAACAATATATTTAAGAAAAAAAAAAAGATATATAAAAGTATTTATAGATTGGTCTCCAATGCTGATTCCACTGTACATTGATAGTAGTATTGTAATTTTAACCCTGGTACCTTGAGGAACAGAGGTTTTCTCAATGGGCATCTCCTGAACAGCTGCAAGAAATCAGTTATATAATGATCAGGAAACTCAGAAGTCAAACAGAAAAAAACAACATTACAAATAACATATTCAAAAGGATATGGCCTGCTAAACATTGTTTTTTAAACTTAAATTCAAACAATCATTTATCAGATTTTGGCTTTAAAGAGAGTTCACCCAAAAATGAAAATTCATTTTCAATTCAAGTCATTAAGTAGTTGTACGTGGGTTGTTTCAAACCTGTAAGACTTTTGCTCAACTTCAGAACACAAATGAAGATATTTATAATAAAAGCTGAAAGGTTCATGTCCCTCCATTGACAGCCAATACAACTACCATGTTCAAGGCCCAGGGAGCTAGTTCACGAGAGCACCACGACACATGAGTGCTGTGTTGACACGAGAGAACACGTTCTCACAATACAAGATAAAATATCTCTTTAACATGAAAATGAATATCAACTTATTGGTACAGGCTAGAAATACAATACTGACACATCCCTAATTTCAGTTATATTCTGATATAAACGTTGCATTAAAATATACAGTGGTTGCCACTGGCTGACAACAGCCAGTGCTCCACACAGAGTCTGTCTGGAATGACATGAGGAAATGGAACAAACTGAGATGGGCTAAATCCAGAAGGCTTCAAGAAACCTACCTGCAAAACCACAGTACTGTTAAACGTTTTAGGCAATTGTGTAAAAATGCTGAAAAATGAGGACGCTTGTCAAAAATGATGTCATAAATAGATTTTCTTTATCAATTAACTTCTATTAACTAAATTAAATCATCCATGATGACCATCCCTTGCGTTTAAAGGAGCTTGTGCACTTGTGCCTAGTTTTTCAGGTAGGTTTCTTGAAGCATCTTGGAGACGTTGCCACAGTTCTTCTGGAGAATCATCGGAATCACTTTCATCGTGATCATCGTCATCAGAATCAGTCATATTGATCTCATCTTGAAGTAAAAACGAAGTTTTAGAACAAGAAACATATACACCTGTACTGAGAAATCTAACAACACAACCACACCATTTATGAAACCTGACAAATTACACTACGTCCTACAGTGAACATATTAGAGTTTCTTTAAATGTCCCTATGAGTGTTAAAAGATCTACACTGTACTGCCTACTCTAGGATGGACATACCTTCAACTTCAATATCATCAAGTGATTTGCCTTGAAGATCAGGCACACGGCCCTTTTCCATGGCTAGCAGTAACTTTGATATTTTAGCAAGCTGAGTAGTGGCTTCTGGCAGCCTGTAATAGTTGCGGTGGACGCGGATGTCATGCCCCAAGAAATCGGCAACCTGATATAGTTCATTGTTCTTCAGGTTTAGGATTTGTGAGAGAGTAGCCACGTGTTTGCGTAGATGAGTTGATCTACGAAATTGTGGATTCTGAGCTCCACATTTAATTGCATACACTCTGAGGGAGTCCTGGCCCCTGTAGTGACTCTGGCAGTTAGGTCTGGCAAACAAGAAACTTACTTCTCTTGCTGACCAGCAGCGTCAGGGCATCAACCATATCAGGCAAAAGGAGAACCGCAACCTTTCTTCCCCTTTTCCCCCTGATCTCAACCCGACTAAAATGGCTGCAGAGTTTCTGTTCAAACTTGCTCAGGCCCATGGCAACATCATCATAAAGAGAAATGCCGACCCTTTCATTGAAGCCCTTCAGTGGCATTTTAGAGACCTCCCCTGCGCGTCTACGGTTGAACACAATGATTCTGGCAAGAGTTGCTCTGGCCAGTTCTGCATAGTTTTGGATGAGAGGGCGTCTCTTTTAGTTTGTGAAATGCCTCATATGCAGTCTTCTCAAGGAACTGATGAAGGCACTGTACATCCTTGGTAAAGGGAAGTGTTGATGGCTTATTAAATTTGGCTTCATTCAGTGTGATCACAGCAGTGTGTGAAATCATCTCAGACCACTTTGAGGAGTAGAGTTTTTTTAAGGTCTCTGTTGACGCAATCAGTTCCTTGTCTTCACACATCAGTGCTCGGCAGTGAATGATTTTGCAAATCTTATTAAGTGAATGCCCCAGTTTCAGAGCGAGACTTGGGGTTTGGTAGCAGTGACTCTCACCATCATAGCCAGACACCCTCTGGACGGCTTGAATGAGTGTATGAAATCTGGCAGGCTTCACAGCTTCTTCAAGACTGTATATCGAAAACTCTCTACGCAATGTCAACAACAGTCTTCCAATTTCACGAAGTTTTTGTCGAAACTACTCAAATTTGCTAGGATCATGTTCATGTTTGTTAAAGAATGACTGCAAGCTGAAGAATACTCAGGTCATTTTTGACAACAGCGGAAATTTTTTCCTTTGCCCTTAGATACATTCAGAGTAGGTACATCTGATCTGAGAGCTTCACTAATCTTAGAGGATGCAGCTTCCTGTGTATGTGAGAGCAGCTTAGTTTGATCATAGCCTGGTCTTGGTTTTGTTTTCAATTCATCTGAACTGTCTGACTGATTTTCTGATTCAGACTGCGGTATGTATTCCTCATCTGACAGCTCGTCTTCCTCTGAACTTACTTCCTATTGTCAAAATATTTAGGATTAATTTACAGCATTGGCAATTCTTAAAGAGCAAAAAATAAGGGGCAAACATATCGACCATATTTTTCCTGTAAGTGTGGCCGTGGCCATTTGTAAATTTAATGTGCTTGGCTTCCGGTGTCATTTGCTTCCAGCTATATTTAGTTGCACAAAAATGCTTGTTTTGCTGCTTGATATTACAAATTGGTGTGTCTTATAGTATTATTTTAATATTTTATCTTAATTATGAACACACAGGTTTGTAGTGCAAACAGTTTTAACGTTTACAGCACGTTGTTATTCTTCTTACTTCCATACAGCGGGTAATGAACAGGAAGTCTCGCACATTCACAGAAGACAGCTTACTTCTATGTTGAAAAATAAGGTGGACAGAATCAATTATTTTCTTACCTGTAATGACTGTTTTCTATTCCATTCATAAAGCTTTGAATAGCAGGACTTGTGCCAGAAACAGGAGCACACTATGAGAGAAATGTCATATGTCTGTTATTGTCAGATTCTATGGCCAAACTTAAGTGAAAAATTTGTTACACCCCTATTATTGGTGATGGTTCTACACAACTGACATAAACAATGGTCTGATAATCAGCTACTTCAACAGTTACACAATGTTTAGCTGAATTCATAACATAAAGGTGAATGACACTAAAATGAACTGATATGTATTGTTGCATATTAAACAAGACATCATACTAACATTTACATTTGAGTCCAAACCACTTCATTGCTGCAGTAGGTCCCACACATTTGAACATTTGTCCATGCTTGATATTGCTGAAGTGACAACATCATGTTTGCAGACCTGTGAAGAAAAAAAAATGTCAATGTAATATCTTCATGAATACTAATTAGTACAGTTCCTTAGTTTTAGCACTTGCCTAAACAGACACCTGTATCTCAGTAATGCTGTCAATTTCAGGTATAATACTGTAGGACTCATTTGAGAGGACGCATTTTTTATATTTTCTCAACTCTTAAATACATCTGCTCACCTCTGCCAAGGTAAGTCCTTAAGTAAATGTCTGCTCATACAACAGCAAATCCAGCTGCATTGTATTGTTATTGGTATCAATTTAGAGTGGTCATGCACACCAGAAGAAAGTGTACTATGAAAGAAAAACAAAGAGCCCCAGACAATTATTGTACAATGACTTTATAAGACACAATAAGACATGACTTTTTTTCTTTTTTTTTTTTTTTGGAAAAGTGTAAAATATTTTTGGTTCATTATAAAACCGTGGCAGATGAATTAGACTGTGGCAGGTTACCAGAATATAGGTAAATAATAGGAAACAGTGTAAGTAATTCAAACAAAATATGTGAATACCTCCTCGACTCCAACTTTAGTGTGAGTAAAAAGTCTTTGCATTCACTTGTACCTGGACTGTTATTATTACTATTATGTTTCCTGAAACATGCAACCTACACGAGTTGGACAATGAAACTGAAACACTGGCCAATATAGTGTTGGAGGTTTCATGGCTATATTTGTGCAGCCTGGTGGCCAATCTTCACTGACTGTATATCCCACTATTAAGAGCAGAGTGTGAAGGTTGACTATGTACACCCAATGGTTAAAACATTATACCCTGAAGGTGGTGCCACGTATCAGGATGATAATGCACCAATACTCACAGCAAGACTGGTGACAGAGGTTCGATGAACATGGAAGTTGAACATCTCCCATGGTCTGCACAGTCACCAGATCTGAATATAATTGAGCCAATTTTGAGGTGTTTTGAACGAGCAAGTCACCAGCATTGTATAGTGACCTGGCCATTCTTTTGCAGCTCAAAATCCCTCTGGCTACTGTGCAGAACTTGTATTTGTCATTCTCAAGACAAAATGATGCTGTATTGGCTGCAAAAGGAGGCTCGACACCATTATGGTCTAAGACCGGGTGTTTCAGTTTCATTGTCCAACCCCTGTATATTTAATTGAATTGCATTTTTTTTTTTGCCAAAGCAATGGGCAAAGACATTATAAGGTACAATATCAAAGATTTTTTGGAGAAGTGTAAAATATTTTTGGTTCATTATAAAACTGTGGCAGGTCACCAGAATATAGGCAATTATTAGGAAATAGTGTAAATAATTCAATCAAAATATGTGAATACCTCCTCGACTGTTTCAGTGGGTGCACAAAAGCTCTGCTCCTTATTTAAAACATGATCTTCGACAGATGAGATCTGAAAACATAATGAAAGAAGCAAAGGGTCATGTGGAGATGTTTCTTACTATACCAAACTAACATTTTCTAAAATTATGCAATGCTCTTTTTATTACCTTCACCATATCCTTCTCAACACTGTCTTGATTCTCCAATGATAATTGGTCCATCTCAGGAGTCACCTGAAATTAAAAGAAAAACAAACATTCTTTTAAAGACAAATGATTTGGAAATGATCCTTTTCCAGTCTTTCAGTAGCTGCAAAAATACTGGAATCCATTAACACTGAAGGATCACTGACAGCTGTTAACTGAACACTTAAATTGAAAGAAAAAGAAAGAAAAATCTCATGTTATGAACAAGACATTTTCAACCAAGGAGTATCAATAATTATGGCAAAGTAATTATGTTATAGTAGTGACATTTAAAACAAGCTGACAAGCTAAAATGGTAATCAAAATAAAATAAACACAAACAAAACCATTTGTTTTTCTAAACAGAAAAAAAAAACATTACCTTCTCTACGTCTGGCACTTCAGGCTGGGACAGAGTGTTCATTTCAAGAGTGGGTGGTTCAACCTCATTACGAGTCTAGGAAACAAAATTGGACATTTCTATCATTGGTTTAACAGCCTAGATCTCACAAACATGTCTTTGCTTTATATGATCATTCTCTTGCAGCACAACTGCATTTACCTCATCTAGTCCCACAGCAACCACACCACAATCATTGGTGTCTGATGACAGCTGGGTCTTCGGAGTTATCTGAAAATTAGAAAAACACTTTACATACAGAAACGCTTTCTCGAAGAGCTATAAAATAATCAGTCCAACAGAATGTGAGAAATATATCCAAGAAATAAATGTACAGACAGACAGTTGTTAATGTAATGAAATAATGATTTAAAATGACTTCATAACCATGCTTTTATTTTAACATGATAATATACAAATAAAAGCACAATATTTATTTTTCAAATCAATATTTCAATATTTAAATATTACCCAATGTAATGTTAATGTCTTTTTATGCATTACGTTTGTGTTCATTACAGTACGTCAGTTTGTGTGAAGCTTTACACCTGTGTTATGAGGACCATTATAACATATTCTTGATATCTGACTTGACTGAAGAATTTCAGTGTGTTGTGTTAGTTTGACAAAAGCCTGGTTTATGAGGACACTAGTTATTACCGGGAAATAGGTAACTCAATATCTCAGTAATAACTAGTTCAAGCATTTCTGTGCATAAGAGAGACTATGGTGACATAGTGCTTGTGATAGCTGTCCTGTAGGTGATCATGACTCACTTATCTGTGCACTTAATCATAATTCAGTGTCAAATAACTGTGGCAATCTATGTTCACATTTGTTTCTAAGCAATTCTGAAATCTGTTCATTTCCAGAACAAATATTTACAGATAATGTTTTTGTTCTGGAGGTGAACTTCTCCTTTAGGGACTAACACAGTTATTAAATTCACTTCTCAGATACCTTTAAAGTTTCTTTAGGTTGGTCAGACACAGATTCTCATCTATCATCTAGTGCAGGTGTGGAGAACCTAGATTCTGGAGGGCCGGTGTCCCTGCAGAGTTTAGCTCCAAAAAAAAAAAAAAAAAAATACCAACCTGTATCCTGAAGACCTTGATTAGCTGGTTCAGGTGTGTTTGATTAGGGTTGGAGCTAAACTCTGCATGGACACCGGCCCTCCAGGACCAACGTTCCCCACCCCTGATCTAATGAATAGATAATATGCAATCTCGGAGAAAGCAAATAAAAAAAATAATGTGGCATAGAAATATTATAAAGTTACTCTTTATATATAGTTTTAATATTACTTAATGACAGCCAATTGGAATCAAGGGGGACCTACTTTTTACCAATTTAGAGAACTACTGAGTTTTCAATATCATTTTTACCACAGTGAGATGTAAATAATCCCAATATTTCATATAGATGCAGCCCATTGTCCCGGTAATAACTAGTGTCCTCATAAACCAGGCTTTTGTCAAACTAACACAACACACCGAGATTCTTCAGTCAAGTCAAACATCATGTTATATGTAACAATGTTATACGTAAAAAGTCATTAATTTCACCATGGGTGACAATTAATACTTTCAACCTTTAATATAATCCAATAAATAATTATTTAATAATTAGTTATTGTAAAGGTTTTTATACCGTGCATCGCCATGGCCACTCTGAATCACCATAATCATAAGTGATTTCTTCACCAGGATAGATGTTCCTCAAAGCAAATAAGCATAGGTGAGGTCTACCATCCACGCGGATGGTCTTCATCCTACTGTTCGGATTAACGTGGTCATCATTTACGAGTCGCCCAAGGGAACAGTCATCTCGGGCTGCATCAACACTAAACAAATGACAGATATAACCAGTACTGAAAACCTAGAATCTGAAAACATCATTCTTTGAGATCTACCATTTAATAACCATCAATCTTTGAGAATGCATAACTGATAATTACAGCAAAATATGAGCTAATTTATACAGTAAATAACTATTGAAATGTCAACTGCCACATTTTCAATCATGTGATTTAATTCAAAATAAACATGTACATCAAACACTTGTACATACCAGAGAAGTTTTCCGTTGTATCGAAACTCAAATAAGAAAACGTTCAGGGCATCATGACAGATCCTCTGCCTCCGCTCACACTCCTCCTTGCTTATTAGGTCACCTCTGTATTCCAGCAGGAAATCACCCTTATCAAACTCAGTGCAGCTGAACACACCCCTGCCTAAACAACAACAGAAATGTAACATCATCACTGAGAATAACACATAATAATCCAGAGACAGCTTTATTAAACAAGTCACTTTAAAAGAACAGTTCACCCAAAAATGAAAATTCTGTTATGGTTTACTCACCATCAAATGTTGGTCCCCACTGACATCCACAGCATGGAAATAAATACCATGGAAGTCACTAGAGAATGGGAATCTGTCTTGGTGAATTGCATTTTGTGTAGTGGTCATATTATTGGAGGACACCCATTTTTAAATGAACCCTACAACTATAATCAATCAGAACATTTAACTCACCTTTAAAATCACTGATGAATCTGCCCTCAAGCCCATGTTTGTCCTTCTTCAGAATTGCAGACTGTATGGCCTCCTCCAGTGGCTTGAGTCTTCTTCTTCGCCTTTACACCTCAGTCATTATTTGATGTGTCTGCTTTTATAGAAAAATACCCTCAATAATACTGACCACTGCATTTCATTTGAGATAATTCAGTAAATTTGGTTTCACATTAAGACTGACAGTTCTACTGGGACGAAATATACACTACCAGTCAAAAGTTTTTGAACCGTAAGATTTATTTTAAGACTTGTTTACTCACCAAGCCTGCATTTATTTGAACCAAAGTACAGCCAAATCTGTACAATTTTGAAATGTGTTTACTCTTTAAAATAACTATTTTCTGTTTGAATACATTTTAAATGAATTGAATTGATTGATTTGCTGTGATCCAAGCTGAATTTTCAGGATCATTACTCCAGTCTTCAGTGTCACATGATCCTTTAGAAATCATTCTAATATGCTGATTTGCTGCTCAGCAAACATTTCTAATGATTATTATTATCAACAATATTTAAAACAGTACATTTTTTTCCAGGACTCTTTGCTTAAAAGAAAGATCCGAAGATCAGCATTTAATTTCATTCATTTCATCAGCATTTCAGGGGGATTACAGAAATTAATACTTTTATTTAGCAAAGATGCTTTAAATTGATCAAAGGTGATGATAAAGACATTTATAAAGCTACTATAAATGCTGTTCTTCTGAACATTCTATTCATCAAAGAAACCTGAAAAACAAATCTATTATGTCTTCAACATAATAATACTACTAATAATATTAATAAATTGTAATATATATATAGAGAGAGAGAGAGAGAGAGAGAGAGAGAGATTTTTTGAGCAGCAAATCAGCAAATCATCATTTCTGAAGGATCATGAGACACTAAAGATTGGAGTAATGATGCTGAAAATTCAGCTGTGATCACAGGAACAAATTACATTTTTATATATTTAAATAAATACTTACTTTAAATAATACAAAAAATTCACAATATTACTGCTGTACTGGCTGTATTTTGGATCAAATAAATGCAGGCTTGGTGAGCAGAAGAGACTTAAAACAAAAAAAAAAATTGTACTGTTCTAAATGTTACTATTCTGGAGTAAAACGTGCACATCTGGATCTGGATGAAGGAAAGATGAAAGACAACAACAAATTCTATTTTTTGACAAAATTACAAATGTTTAATTTATTTTAGAATGTTTAAATATATATATTGACAATATATATAAAGTTGTGAGGAGAACTTGAAGCATCAAGAAAAATTAAGTGAAAATGAAATAAGTCCCTATAGGCCTCTGCTGGACATATGTGGTAATTGCACTTTCTTAATTTAACTATAATTTCTAAAGTTTTTCCACAAACCTACAGATGGCAGTATTCTATTCCTAAAATATAGAGCAATGTCGAAAAACAATTTCGATTTAATTTAGATCATCATTGAAGTGATTTTTTCATTAAAAATGAATTTTTCATGAGCCACTTGGTGGCGTAGTTGAGTATTTGTGCAGTAAATAGGTATAAAAGTACCAAATATCCACAAAAACACAGCATAAATGTAAAGTTGAGAAGTAAGCTAAAAAAAATGATATATAGATTGTTATATTAAAAATTTATATTTCTTTATGGAATCACACTCTGAATCTTTGGGG
This sequence comes from Labeo calbasu, assembly GCA_019740295.1. NCBI lineage: Eukaryota > Metazoa > Chordata > Actinopteri > Cypriniformes > Cyprinidae > Labeo > Labeo calbasu. The sequence goes on along the minus strand of JAHKKF010510512.1, from coordinate 2,510 downwards.
TCTATATGACCCCAAGGAAGACGAACGTAAACCCCACTTAAGGAGAGCTTGAGGGTTAAGAACATGCATGTAAACGCACTCATTTGTTTCCATTCTTGTGTTTAGACCTTTGAAAGAATGAGTCATTTTTACTTTGTCTACATTTTGCTTTTTTTAACAGAAATAACTTTATCTTACTGTTTTTTTCTGGCTTTCTTCTGTTGAGTATGGGTATGGTTGTTTTTTGTGTGTGTGGTTTATGCACTTGTGATGCACACAAACTGTAGTAGAATTAGGGATTCCATTTGGTTTGTGTAGTTTCTCTAATAAATATTTTCTTATAACACATGCTATTGTAATGTCATGATTTTATTTTAGAAATGCATTGTTCTAGAAAAACAGAACGCAGTGAGTTTGTTTGACTTTTAAAAACTCAAAACGTTAATTTAATTACAAGTTACACACCAGTCAAGCAGAATCTTGTGTGTCTGGCTAATCGCCATACAATTTGAATGGAATTTGAGTCAATGCAAATGTATTTATTTACTTATTTTATTTTTATTTTTTTTATATAGATTATATCAGCCCACTCCACTTTATATATATATATATATATATATATACATAAAGAAGATATCCAAGAGGATAAATTCAGTTTTGGGACATCATGAAGAAGAGGTATGTTTGTCTATTTTTTATCTTTAGGATTGGATTTAGAAACGATTGAGATATCTTTTTGATAAAGAGAAGTGTTTCCCGGATCTACGCAATGTAACCAGAGTGTTAACACAATGTTAAGTGTTTGATATTTAGATGAAGCACATTCACACTGCATGTGTGAGTAACAGCCATCACATTGTTTTAAACATTGATGTGGAGAGTGATGTGGATAACAGCATCTATGGTCATTGAATCATTTACTATATGTGGCAAGACTCAAAGGCAGATGGAAATAAATTCCCTTGAGAATTACTACAACCTTAAAGATTCTCAATCCGACTACGCCATTTAGGGAATTACACCCCAAAAATTGTGCATAACCTCTACAGAGCACACGGTCCACGTCACCAAAAGAGTCTGAGGCATAGGCCACAGTACTCAAAAATCCTTTTATTACCAATAATTTAACCCTTAAAGACCTAGAACATTTTCGGGGGAACCTAACATGCCTGCACTATTCTTAGCTTTTTCAGACCTCTAGCAGTCAGCATCAAGTGCTATATATTTTATTGAAAACAGAAGAACTTGAAGTTTCAGTCTAGCTAATTTAAAGTCCCAATTTTCCTTTTTTACACTTTCAAATCAAATTTTGTCTATATATAACATTCCCCAAGCAAGTTATAGATTTTTATTACAAAAGTTGTTACAGGCGTTTTTCAGTGAAAAACAGATCTATTTAGTTTACTGACAATACAGATGTGTTCAGAAATGTTTAGAACGTAAAGTAAATGGAAACAGTGTTACATAATAACAAAAGAGAACTATACTTTTCCAATCAGAGTATGAAAACAAACGCAAACATTGCAGCAAGTAGTGAAAACAATTGCACAAATGGTCTTGTGCAACAAATATACAAACAGTGCAAATAATTCACACTACACACAGAATGAGAGAAAAATATACAGAGTGGAACAGAAAAAAATTGTGCAATTGTGCTAATTGGTGGTTCAAAGTCCAAAATCTATGTTTATTGGTTGAATAGATGACAGTTTGAACCAATCTGGGCACGGGGGTGGAACTAGCATCAACAATCGTTCCTGTTTGGCTCAGAGAAACAAAATGAAAATGTGATGACTACTGGGCAGTACCCAAATGTGACATGGGTAAAAAACGGAGAATCTCAGCTTTGTGGTACTTTTTAAAGCATTCAGATTGAATTAGCGGTTCAAAAGTTATTCAGTATTTAAGATCAATAGTTATTTTTAGCTGCGGATGACTGTCTCGGTCTTTGAGGGTTAATAAAAAACTTTGAAACAGGCAAAGAACCACTTAGTTCTTTTGCAACACTACACAAGAATTACACCTACCCTACACCTAAACCTAGCCCTCACAGGAGACTGTGACCACTTTTACTTTCTCAAAAAAACTCATTCTGCATGATTTATAAGCCTGTTTCCTCATGGGGACCTCACAAATGTCCCCACAAGGTCAAAATTTACTGGTATTACTATCCTTGTGGGGACATTTGGTCCCCATAACGTGATAAATACCAGGTGCACACATGCACGCACACACACGCACACACACACACACACACACACGTCAGTGTTAATATTGAACACGGCACACGGTGAAGAAGAATAAAGCCAATCCTCTCCCTCTGGTGTCCAGACCCTGCCGAGACAAGGCAAACACACATTAACACAAAGAAAGAAAATACAATCACTATCAGGAAAATCAGTTATCACACACACAAAAAGAGCAAAACAAAATAAATCGTCTCGGTTACGTATGGTAACCCTCGTTCCCTGATGGAGGGAACGGAGACGTTGTGTCGAGTAGTGTACGACACTAGGGGTCGCTCTTGGGAG
>JAHKKF010510510.1:0-17390 GCA_019740295.1 Labeo calbasu | reverse complement strand
CATGAAAACGTTTAGTGAACGATGCATAAATAACGCTTAAATTTATGAGAGCAGATAACTTTGGAAGACGTTACTTAAAGAATGTTCATAACTTTGAGAGAACCTTGGCAGAACGTTCTGAGAACGTTTCCTGTTAGCTAAATTGTCTTAGTTAAATTTCTTAATCTATTTTAATATTTACATAAATAGTACTGTTTTTTTCGGGAACATAAGGGTCAGTGAAGAGATTTTTCGCGCTATATTCGAATTGTCTTTGTGAACAATGTAACCGTTCTCGCGCCAAACAACTGTTGGTGTATTTGGCGCCATCCACTGAACAAAACACTGAATTTTACAGCTTTTCCGTCATATGTTATAGCATAGCATAGCATAACATGGGTGTACTGATAATTATTTATAAGACTTTGCTCACCTCTTTCCTGAAAACATCGGGCCGAAAATAACCTGAGAAGATGACAAAGAGACACTGATGTCATTATTACTACTTACATTTACAAAAGCAAATCCACTACAAAATCTAAAAACACCATCCTCGCCTTTTAAAAATGCGTATATTAACTAAATATTATATGCACATTAATATTTATATACTGTCTGCGCTCCAATCTGCACATTATACCCACGACATAAATCTTCATCAATGACTTAAAAATAATTTAAAGACATTAAATTGATGTTAGAGTTACCTGAATCTGTCCCCGTGTCTTCTGTGGGGAATTGGGTAAAATCTTCGCTACATTCAAGCAATCCATGCCTATTATTTCTTCTGTTTTTTATGACTATCTAAACATACAGTCAGACTTACAGTAAGATTTGAACATCCCGCCACCGCCAGTTTGACCATTTATATTAGCTGTGGCGTCACGTTTCTCTGAACCAATCAGGATCGAGAGCGGGCGCACCCGGGTTTACGCACAGATCTAGAAAAGAACTGCTCGCAGAGGAACTGCTGTGTTTCGATGGGCCTCAGCCTATCAGTGCGTTTAAAAATCACTGACGTCACAACGGCGGAAGTTCGTGAGGGAAATCAAGTAGGCGGGAAGGTAAAGAGTGCATTAAATTCGTACAAAACGTTTTTTATTGTCTGAATTTTAAATTTGTCTAAATTAGGTTTTATACCCGCCGATTCAGCACAACTCTGTGAGAAGTAAAAAAACGGTTAGACAAATAAACCGTTAACGGAATGAAGCGTCACGTGACTGCCACATTGGGCTTTAAAACATTTAATAATTGACTGTGTGTCAACAACACTTGAGCTTTACAAACTTGTGCTGTTTCAAAGGTCTATAGTCGAGCAAAAAAACTGTCATCATGAGCGACTGGAGAAAAATGAGCAAAGATGTGAGTGTTTGTTAAATCAAAGATCATTTATCAAAAACAAAATGAAGCAGTGATTGTTGATTATGAAATGTGTTCATAAAGTACTAAACATTCGTTCTGGCACGTGTAAGTGAAATATCTGAACTATTTCACTTTAGTTTTTTATTTATTAATGACTATAAAGCATTGCATATTATGACAAGCAGCTGAGGGAAGAGGAAACTTCCTCATGTGACCTAAAAGCTGCCTATTTACATGCTGTTGAGATTCGGAAACTAGCTCACTATTAACTGAATGTGAGCATGTACTTTGTTAGTAGTATATACTTAACATTAGTATGCAACAATTTTATATTTTCGTTTAAATTTCAAGAAATTTTCTTGTGTATTTTGGTCATTTTTAAATATTTTTATTTTATATATTTTTATTGCAAATGTGTTTGTTTTATATGTCATAAATTATGAATATATTTTATATATTAGTATAAAATATTTTATATTTTTAATAAACACATTTATTATATTTTAGTAATTTTGTTTTTGTCATTTTTATTTGTTTTAGTGTTTTATGGCTATATTGTTTTATTAAGTTTTAGTTTATTTAGTTTTAGTAATTTTAGTACTTCAAATTATACCATGTGAAAATGAGAAATATTGCTTTGGCAACTAGCTGAAATTAAAAAATATATATATTTATTTTATATTATTTTTATTTCAGTTAAAGTTTATTTTATTAAAATTAATGAATTTTTGAATGGTTTTAATTATAGTTAACCCTGAATACAACCTCACTACTGTGCATGTTTAATTTTATTTATATATTTATAGCGAATATTTATTTGATTTATATATAATATAATATATGAATATATTTTATATATTAGTAGAAAATATTTTATTTTTTTTTAATTATTCTTATTTTGTATATTTTAGTAATTTTGTAGTGTGTTTTTGTCATTTTTATTCATTTTAGTTTTTTATGGCTGTATAGTTTCACTGAATTAGTTTTAATAATTTTACTACTTCAAATTATACCATGTTAAAAAAAAAAAGAAATATTGCTTTGGCAACTAGCTGACATAAATATTTTTATATTTATTTTTATTTAGATATTTTATTTTATTTCAAGTAATGTTTTAATTATATTCAACCCTGGCTATGAACTCAATAATTACTTAATTAATTAATAACATTGTGCATATTTATTTGTTTTATATATTATATAATATATTTATATATTTTTAGATATTAATATAAAATATTTTATGTTTGTAATTTATCAAAAATGTTATATTTTATTTTGAAACTTAAATTTAAATGAATAAAAATAAATGATTATTTTGCAAAACCCTAACTTTAGCTAGTCCAACCAAAATGTCAAGAAAGAAATGTTAAAAAACACAACTGATATTACGTCAGGTTCATTTGTCACACTGGAAATGGTTGCGTGCATTGCATTATGTCATGCATTATATGCACTGTTTTATTGCATGCATATAGAAAAATTCCCATGTTGTGCACTGTTTGCATGTTGCACACTGCGGAAATACTGATAGTAGTGTGCTATCCTGTGCATGTGTTATGTGTAAGTGTGCTGTAATTACAGCGTTCGACCAGCAGGTGCCGCTGTGTGTGTTTATCTGTGCCGCTGAGGGTTTGTGGGTAAATGTGTGTCCGTCTGTGTTGTTTTTGACAGGAGCTGGAGCACCAGTTCTCTCCCAGCCGCTGGTCACACAGGATGTCCGCCGATGACGTGATCAGAGCCCATGTGGCTGCTGTCAGATCAGGTGAGTGTGTGTTTGCGCCTGTTTACTCTCATCTGTGTGTGTGTGTGCTGGTGAGGGCTGTACTGACTTCATTCATGAAACACAGTAAAATAGCTCATCCTAATGCAAACACACTGGTTTTGAGGCAGGAAGCGGCTTATAAATGAGCTTTGAGCATGTGACCTACATCTGTGAGTCACTCACTGGGATCATGTTGATGCTCATGGCTGTTTACATGTGTTTAGTTTGTGCAGTAACACTGAAATCAGAAGAGTGTGTGTGTGTGTATGTGTTTTATATGCAGGCACAGAGAAAGCTCGGTCCATCACTCAGACTTTGCTCGACATCCCGTACGGTGATGGTGACGGAGAGAAACTGGACGTTTATGTTCCCAGCAGCCCTAGTCCAGGTGTGCAGCATAAATGACTATAATGATCAAAATAAAGAATTACATTTTGGAACTTAAATCTATTTTTGAGTCTATTTTTAATGCATTTATTGTGCATTATTACAAATATGTAATAAAATGCAAAAAAATAAATAAATAATAATAATTCAGCAATTATTCTTCTATTCAGTAAAATAGTCAAGAATTGTATCCATAGAGGTGTCCTTTACAATAAATTTTTTTAATACAAGTATATAATAAATATTATTACAAACTGTTTTCTTTTTATTTTAGGGTGAATTTCAATGTATTTTTGTGAAATTCGCTCATTGTAAATCATTTAAAGATTTAATTTCTCTCTGCTAAAGCTTGTAAAGTTCCTTCTGCTGTTGAATATAAAGCTCTTCATGTGTTTTCTGTCATTTGTCTGTGTAATGTGTTTCAGATGTGCCGCTGGTCATTTACTTTCATGGAGGATACTGGCAGTTCCTCAGGTCTGATCCGTCACATTCTCTGCATGTTTCTGTGTATTTCCATGATTCCAGGATCATTTTCATGTGATTTCCAAATCAAATATCAGTGTCATAGATGACAAGAGTTTTACATTCGCATTATGACCATGTGCTTTTCAAGCTGAGACTCACAACAATAACATGAACTGATTGTTATTGACTGATTGTTATTGTGCAAAATAATAATCAGCAAGGCCTGGAGAATGAGAGTTGTGGTTGCGAATTAAAATTTTATTTATTTATTTATTTATTTAAAGCTCATTTTTACTGTGCTTGTTTGAAGGGCTGTAAAACTTGGCCCAAAATGTAAATAATAATAATAACAATAATTATATATATTATTTGTAGTATTAAATAAAAATATTAAACTGTGTAAAATAAAAAAAAAACAATGAGTATTTAGGAAAAATAATTAAAGCATTACAGCTATAAATTTCTAAAACAAAAATTACTAAAAACTTGTGAAAAAAGGAAAAAAACATATTTATTTCTTATGAATTAAATTAATTTACAATTAATATGTAAAAAAACTAAACTTATTTTTTACCTCCACTAGTTTACATGTAAAATTAACAACAAAAAATTACATAGACATATTTAAAAAATGCATGAACATGACAAAAATGTGCAACAAAATTAATAACTAATAATAAACTTAACATGAAAGTGGAAAAATAACATTCTTGTTATTTAAAATAAAAGATAAATAAAATTAAATTAAAAAATGATAAAAATAAAACTTTTCTCATTTTCCAAAAGTTCAACTCAAAGTACTAAAATAACAAACTAAAATAATTTAAAAGTGTATATATACATATTTGAAAAAACAACTACAGTGAATTAAAATGACCAAAATATGCAACAAAATTACTGAAACTTAAATAAGTAATAACTTTCTTTACTAATCTTGTATAAATTAAAGGACTAGAATAACTAAAGGTAAAACTGAATTATAAACATATTTTTATATTTATTTTGTGTATTATATTTTATTTCAGTTAAAATTCAAAATGTTTTTTTTTTTTTTTATTTGTGGTTTTAATTATAGTTAGCCATGGATACAACCTCACTGCTATGCATGTTTAATTTTATTTTTATTTAATTTTTACATTATAGATTTATTTGTTTTATATAATATATTAATATATATTAATATAAAATATTTTATATTTTTAATTAATCTAATTTTTACATTTTAGCAATACTATTTGTTTTTATTTAATTTATTTTGTTGTGTTTTTTTATAATTTGTTTTAGTTTTTGCTACGTTTATGTTTATTAAGTTTAAATTAAACCATGTGAAAATAAATATTGCTTTGGCAGCTAGCTGAAATAAAATAAATATTAAAAGTTAAAACTGAACAAAATTTTTTATTAAAAATTATGTAGGCCTTTTTTATTTTATTACTTTTTAAAATTGTATTTATTTATGTATTATTTAATTTTATTAAAATCAATAAATCTATCTTTAAATGAAAACAGAAAATATATAAATTCATAAACAAATTGGTCATATTAATGAATTCTATAATAGTATTTCAGTGATACTAAAATAATTCATCTGTTCTGTTTGCAGTAAGGATGAGTCCGGGTTCCTGGCCGTGCCATTGGTCCAGAAGGGTGTGGTGGTGGTTGCCGTGGGTTACAGCATCGCTCCTAAAGGTACGGTCCATATATGAGTATACGAGCGTGTTATTTATGTGTGTTTTTATATTCATGTTTGTTATTATCCGTGTTCAGGGAATATGGATCTGATGGTGTCTCAGGTGCGCAGGAGCGTGGTGTCTGTCATTCAGCAGTATTCACACATCAGGTCTGTTCATATTTGATGTAGTCGGTCTCGGGTGAGGTGGCTGATGGGATATCTGTCCTTCATGGCGTCTTTCTGTCATTCTGCAGCGGTCTGTACCTGTGCGGTCATTCAGCCGGAGCTCATCTGGCCGCTATGGTTCTGTCCACTGACTGGACACAATATGACATATCACCGCAAATCAAAGGTGGATCCACATTAAAACACCCCTGATTTTAATCTACAAACACTTATATTTATCTGTTTGTTTCCCAGGTGCGCTTCTCGTCAGCGGCATTTATGACCTGCAGCCCATCCTGTCCACCTACGTGAACGAGCCGCTGAAGATGACCGAGTGAGAGTCTCCTTTTTATCCAAAGTGTTTGCAAACACACACGAGCGCTGCTGACGTGCACTAGTGATGGGTCGTTCTTGAACGATTCGTTCATTTTGAACGAATCTTTAATGTGACTCGGGACGAACGAGTCGCCTCGGGGAGTGATTCGTTCAGTCGCGCATGCGCAACATCCTATTAGGTTCTGTACTGGAATTAGTTCAGCTGTTTTAGAGTCGTTCGTTCACCTTATGGGGCTGTCACGTGATGAAAGAACGACTCAAACCCGAAAACTTGTCAGATAAGAGGCGAGGTGAGCGAATCATAGACTAAAGACCCAGGTAAACAATTAATTAATCTTTTCTGTTTCTTATAGCATTATAGTTTTGTTTTGTTTGTAGTGTGATCAACGTTTGTGTAAGCAGTAGATGTGTTAGGGAAGTAACAGGTAACATTTTAATTATATTTTGCTAAAATGAACAAAATGAACGAAATGACTCAAAAAGATTCGTTCATTTTGCTGAACGAGACTCAAAGGTCCGAGTCGGTAAAATGATCCGAACTTCCCATCACTAACGTGCACTATTCCAGCTGCTCTAATTTAAAAAAAATCAGAAACCAATCAGGTCACGTTATTCTGGGAAGCTCCGCCCACAGTGGAATCTCATTGGTCCGCAGTCCAGTTCTGCATAACTGTGTATTAAACCTGTTGTTGTGGGTTGTGTACAACAAATGAAGGATCTCAGTGATGCAGTGTGAGTTTGTGTTTCAGGGAAGTGGCGTTAAGGAACAGCCCCAGTCACTTCCTGTCGCAGCTGAAGCTCTCGTCCGCTTCCTGCGATATCATCGTCGCTGTTGCGCAAAACGACTCGCCTGAGTTTCGTAAGCAGTCGGAGGAGTATTTCAAAGTAAGTGTGAAATGAAATGCTTTGCAGAAATCATATTTACTTTTAGATGTCATTGTTAGTTGGAGGACTTTTTTAATTTTATATTTTGGAGAAAATTATGTTTTTGTTCTTCTAGGCTTTGGAATCTGCCGGTCTTAAAGTCTCTCTTGAAGACGTTCCCAACACGGATCATTTCAATATTATAGAGCAACTCGTTGATGAAAATTACCATCTTACGAAGGTCAGCTGCTCATGATAGGGATGAATGATTTGGGGGAGAAATAAAATTAATTAATAAAATAAAATTAATAAAAAATAAAGCTCCAGGCTTGTTTGTCATGCAGTTTGGCAAAATTGCATAAATAAATAAATAAATAAATAAATAATTATAATTATTATTATTATTATTATGGTTGTTAAGAAATGAATAATTCTACATAATATTCTAATAATTATTCTTGTGATTATTATTACATAAAAATATTAAAATAACAAGTATTACTATTGTACTATTCTACTAATATTGTAATAATAATGTAATAATTATTATTATTATTAATATTAATAATGGTAACACTTTACAATAAGGTTTCATTAGTTAACATTAGTTAACTACTTTGGTTAACTAAGGATGAACAATGCTTCTACAGCATTTATTAATCTTATAGTTAATATTAATTTCAACATTTACTAATGTATAATTAAAATCAAAAGTTAATATTAGTTAATGCACTGTGAACTAACATGAACTAACAATGAACAACTTTTTTTTAATTAACTAACATTAAAAAAGATGAATAAATACTGGAATAAATGTATTTTTCATTGTTTGTTCATGTTAGTTAATACCTTAATTAATGTTAACAAATGACACCTTATTGTAAAGTGTTAACATAATAAATAAAAATAAGAAATGCTGTAAATATTTTAATTAATATTCTAACAATTATTATTATTCTTATCACATACTAATATGAATTTGTTTTTTAATTAAATATTAATTACTACAGAAAAATATTTTATTTCTAATGTAAAAAAAACTTTAGTCTAAAAAATTAATTATATAATAAAAATAATATAATAGTTACTTTATTGTACGATACAATTGTAAAATGACAACAATACTAATATTTATGGTTGTTTTAATTATTTAATTCTCCAACTTAAATTTTGATTTTATTTTTTATTTGTTCATTTTATTAATTTTATTAATTTTAAATATTAATATTAATTTAGTTTTTTTATTAAATATTAAATTCTATAGTAAATTATTTTATTTCTAATGGAATATTTTAATGGTAAAAAAAATCATCATTTCATTTCACGCTACAATTGTAAAATCACAACAATATTAATATTCGTGGTTGTTTACGTTTCTTAATTTTCAAACTTTAATTTTAACTTCAAGCCTTAATTTTAATTTCAAACCATCAGTCTTTATTTTTTCCTGAAAACCACGTGAGAAATCTTATTTTGTTAACAGCCATTTATAAGTGCTTTTTAATGACAAATTTGCAAAAATGAGCTGATTATGACCCATTTGTGTGTAACTGAATACAGCGCAGTACACATTTATTAAATTAAATCGCAGCCATATCATGATTTCAAGTTTATTTTGGTAAGTCTCACAGCCTAATATGTGTTACTGATCAGCGTTTCTTATCTTCTAAAGCTCCTGCTAAAGATGATGGGAAAAAGTTGACGATTGTCAGATTACCCAGAATGCACTGCGCCGAAACCGACCTGTGAGTTGAGCTCAACGCGACCTCGCTCTTTGTCCAATCAGACTCTAGTGTTAAATGTTTCACACCATTCAGACAGCAGCAGTGTAAGTTTCTGCTGGGAGTGTAAACGTCTTTAAATGGTTATTTAACTGTGTTTTAAATGAAGCATTCATATCACAAAGCAATGTAGCACATATTTAAATGATTTGATTTGACTGACAGCAATGGAAATAACTGCCATTGTTCAAGTTGCACAGATTTGTTTGAAGTTTTTATTGAATTAGCACAGATTAGCCAGCTGGACAAACCGGTTTAAACCAGTTTTGCCCTGGTCAGACCGAACTGGTTTGATCTGAAAGCCACTGATTTACACATTTTTAGCAGGGAAACTGTATGTGAATATGGTGTTTGTGTGTGATTTGAAGCATTTTCCGTTCAATAAAATGCTGATATGAACACATTCATTGTGATTAATGTTGTGTAGATGTGTTTGTTCATGTCACAGGCCGATCCAGCAGAGAATGGACATATTGTTTATAGAAACAACACAGTCTTTGTTCCTGTCTCTGAGACATTATTCAAGACGTTAACACAAGGCAGATGCACTTATAATATTCTTAGCAACATTTCAGTCTCATTGTATGACGAACTGTAAATTACTTTCGTGATGGTTTAACTCATTGATATTAATTAGGATAAGCTTGGCGATCTTCCTGGTCTTTTTCAGTTGCGTAATCTAATTAATATTTAATAGCGAAGTCGCACTGGGATTCTTTGATTGGCCAGCTCACTTCCCGACGTCTGCTTTCAACCAATCAGCGAAACGTACGCAGCGTTGCGTCATTAATATTCAGTAGGCAAGCCTTCGGCGTCGCGTTTCATGGGCGGGGCTTCGCGTTACCGGTGTGTTGGCAACCGGCGGTTCGTTTCGGACTGAACGGCTGAGGAAACGGTGCCAGAACCGCGCTGCTGTGCACGGGATGGAGCGGGGATGAAATACCGCCTTAACACACGAAACTAAACCTCCGTATCGGACTGAGAAATACAGTAAGTACAGTAAATACAGTTTGAAGAATATTGAGGAAATTCTGAGCGGTTCCTCTTCAGTCACATAAAGGGTTAAATCCGATTATTCAGCAAAAAACTGCCGGGAGTTATTCCAATCTAATGTGTTTGTTATTAAAATGAAATTTGACAAGAAAACTCAATATATTATCGGCTAACTCACTAATAGCAAAATAAGAGATAAGTTTAAACGCTCGTAGTAAGTTTAGTTCATAACAGTGTAAAAGTCGTCTTGATATGAGGTTTATGGTGAAAAAAACGTGTGTTAAAGCGCTGACAAACATTAAGAAAGCTGAAATTTTCCAGAATGTCTAACGTTATCTGTGATGAGATTACGCTGTGTGTTTGTGACTGAATTATGTAAATAAAGCTGCGCGTGTCTGCCGGTGATTCCGCGCATGCGCAGATCACGACACTTCCGGCTGTTAAAGTTGAAGATCATGATGAAGATGATGATGATGTGGTGTTAAAGCGGCTTTGGTTGAACTCCCTCCCACTGCGGTACTTGTATAGCAGTAATGTAGATGGTCTGAATGACAAGTACATGTGTATATTTATTTATATATATATATATATATATACATATATATAATAATTAATACATTTACATGTAATAAACAATTTATACAGTTATATATAATATACCATGATATATAATTACATCTAATACGATTATTATGTAATATTTTATATAAAATAATATATATTAATTCATAATTATATATATATATATATATATATATATATATATATATAATTTGTTATTTTATTATATAATATTCTATATTAAGTTAAATTAATTCCTAATTCATATATATATATAAAATGTGTGTTTATTTGTTTAAATATATTTAATATTATCTGTATGTAGAATAATTATTAATACATTTACATGTAATAAACATAAGTTAGATAAATGTATATTATATTATAATATTATTATTTTATTTATATATATAAATAAAATATGTATATATTTTTGTGTGTATGTGTGTATATATATATATATACATACACACAATTCATTTATAATTGCATACATATTATATAATTTAGTATTTTATGTTATGTCCCTATGTTTCATGATGCGGAAAAATGGAATTCACTGTACTGTATAACACGGAATATCGTGCAATTCGTCAAAGTTTGGATGAATTAATCAGAGTAGGTCAGTGCACTTAATTTCAAATTGTGAAATTTTAATACATTAAGTTGTTTTTATGCATCCAAACAATTAGACATGCTTAAACAGAATGTGGTAACAATCAAACATATTTCATAGGCCTCCAAAAATGTAATTAAAGTTTTATAGTTGAACTCTGTCCCAGTCTGTCCACTGCTGTCATCTGATTGGTTCAGACCTGCACGTTCAATCTTGTTTGCAATCATTTACCAAACAAATCAGCTTTTCTTCGAAGGAAACCTGACCACAGATTTACACACAAAAACAGTCAGTATAATTCATTACCAGGCTGAGTCGTTAATCTGCGGGTTGGTCGTGGGAACAAATAATGTCTGCTTTCACATTTCTGACGGTATTGGTCTTTAGAGAAGAAAGGCGGTGTAAAGAAGTGTTTTATGTGGTTAATGGCTGTAATCTCTGGCACAGAGCTCCGGCAGGTTTGAGTCTGAAGGTTAGTGAGTGTTCAGTAGGTTAGGGTTCAGTATTTGCCTCGTCACTGTGGCGCAGCTCAATGATCTCAGAAGATGATGACAAATGAAAGCTGGGAGAGACTGATAATAAAACACAGCAGAGAGAGACGGACACTCAGTGTGAATGAATGACACAAACAACGCACATGAGGGCCAGAAAGAAAGGTACAGAACCATCTGTGTGATTTGTATTCATTATCCGATCTATTCCAAGAATACCGATTCAAGCTGCTAATGTGATTTTGTTCTTGATAGAAACTAAATTATGTAACATAATCTCTGGAACTAAATTATGTAATGAACTGAGTATTTTTTATTTTATGTTAGTGTAGTCTAAACGTTTTTACTACTCAAATAGTAAAAATATTATTCTGTGTGTTTGTAATTTCATTACTTTTTGTTATAGTTTTTTTTAGCAGTGTTTATTTAACGGTTAAGATATATATATATATATATATATATATATATATAGAGATGTATTCATATTTTATGAATTCTGAATGATTTTTATGAATTTAATGAATTTTGATTGATTTTGACTCATATTTAGTGTCCATTTGTGTTGGGGTGAATTTGATGAACAATGGTAATTGTTGTCTGATTGCTTATTTTGTTGGACTGGTTAGGTCACAGGTAATCTTTCACCTTTCGCCAGTCATGGTTGTTGTTTCAACAATTACAAATCATTACAAGCGTGCTGTGATTGTTTGAAGGTTCATGTGTGTCTACTGTCTTTCAGACGTTTTCCAGTTAAATTAAAAATTCAGGATTCTCATTTAGTAGGAAGCAATTTTTTTCAAGAAAAAAATGGATGGATTTTATTTATTAATGTATATTACATTTAATTATTTAATTATATTATTATATTTAAATATTTAATTATATTTTATTATTTATTTTTTTAATTTTTTGTAGTTCAAAAGTTTGACAAACTGAAAAAACTTCTGTTTGCATGCTTTTTTTTTTCACACACTATGACTGGCATATTTATTTGAGAGACATAGTTAACTAAAAATGTAATATGCATTTTATACATTTTGTGTTTTAAAAGCTTATTTTATAAAGATTTTATACTTGTTTCTATGTTAAGAATGATCTAGTCTTTTCTTCACAGTTTTTTAAATAGATCATGAGAGGACACTAAATTAATTGAATTTAATTTAATGAAAAATAATTATATTTTACATACAGTGATCTGACACTACTGGTAATTGTTTCAGAGTTGCTTTGGATAAAAGCGTCTGCTAAATGTAAATGTTAAAGGTCACCTGTGTGTTTTCTGAAGGTTTGTTGCTGAAATTCATGTGAAGACGAGGAGCTGCGGTGCTGTGAGCCGCAGTGACGTATAATTGCTCAATGAAGCATGTAGTAATGACTCAGACAGATTGTTAAACAGTCGCGTTTAGTGTTAAACTCTCTCGGGCACTTGTCATCATTATGGGATGGGATGTTTGCGGTTGTTTCAGCATCTGTTGTTTAGTTTTGTGCATGTGCTACAGCGTTTATCATGGGGGAAAATGCAAAAAGGTTTGGTTGTGCAGCTGATTTTCATTATTTTATGGATGTGCATGCTTATCAGCCTTTATTTTTTTTAATTTATCCTGCAGGGACCTGTTAAAAAAACATTAAGTAAACAGTTCTCCGATGTTTGGTTTGGTATAATCAGTATTTCCTTTCCTTAAGGATTTGATTTGGGAATCCTGCGTCAGGAAATTTGATAGTTACACAGCGGAGCTCAGACCAATATAAACTCATCTGAATTCAGAAGTCTGTGTTTAATAGCAGACGACTGTTATCTGTGTTTAAGGCAAACAAAGTTGTTCAATGTCACCTTCTTTTTTGGTTGATTAATTACAGTACGTCAAAGAAGTTGTTTGGTATTACAGGCTTTCTGAGGTGTTGTTTAAAGTTGCATACATTTCCAGAACATAAATCAGAAGATTGGATAAAGCCAGGTTCAAAATTCTTTTCTGATTTTGTTGTCATATTAGAGTTAAAGGTTTTTACAGAGGGGATTTTGTATTTCTCGTCTTACCACTTAACAAATCAGAAAAAATCTTTTCTTTTTTTCTCTTTTTTTTTTTTTTTTTTGCAATGAAATGTAATAAAATTCAGTGTGAAAGATATACGAGCAAACCCCTCTGTAAAAACCTTCAGAATATTGAGAGGAATAAAACTGCTAAGTTTGGTGTATGTAAGTGCTGCGGAAATAGAGAAAAAACTAATTTTGAGAAAACAACTTTAAGCTTCTTTAAAGAATTGCATTGTAATTGAACTCTACAGACACAAACAGATAAAGTGTAATAAAATAGACTCTTAAAATTGTATTTTGTATACTTTCTTTCCATTAATATGATTGAAAACGTGCAAATTACATATTTAAGTGTCTATTATTGCACTTGTATCTGTAGATTTAAATTATAGTACATATCTTTAAAGGCTGTTTCCTCAAAAATGTTTCTTTCTCCACTTCAGCAGCTAATACATACCAAAATTTACAGGTTTATTCATATCTATTTTCTTAAGGTTTTTACTGAGGTTTTTTTTTTTTCATATATCATTCCCAGATTTTATACAATTATGCAGAAATTTATGCAGAAACTTTAGTTTTTTTTCTGTATATTGACAGTATTTTGTGATTTATGGAGTGATATTTTGCTTTCATAACTTGTCTTCTATCATACTAATGAAAAGAAAACATCCAAAATATAAAGTGTTTATTTTATTACACTTCAGTTATAAATATTCAATTACAAAGCACTTCTTTAAAGACACTTAATAGTTACACTTCAGCAGCACTTACACACACCAAACTTAGCAGTTTTATTCCTATATATATTGTGAAGGTTTTTATTGAGGGGTTTGTTCATTTACCATTCACAATAGTTTATTCCTAAAACATGGTGAAATTTTATTTTTTCCTGTCTGATGAGTGATAAATAGAGAAATCCAAAATCCCCTTAGTTAAAACCTTTAGAATATAGAGAGGAATAAACCTGTAAAGTTTGGTGTTTGTAAGTGCTGCTGAAGTGGAGGAGAAAACTTTAAAAGATATGCACAGAAATTAAAATCTACAGACACAAATAGATAAAGTGCAATAAAATAAACACTTAAATGGGTGTTTTGGATGTTTCCTTTCCTCTAGTTATTATGGAAGCAAAAAAGACCAAAAGTGTGCATAAAAAAAACAATGTTGATTTCAATTATAGTACATATCTTTAAATTCGCTTTCTCAAAATGAGTTTTTTCTCCACTTCAGCAACACTTACATACACCAAACTTAACAGTTTTATTCCTCTCTATATTCTGAAGGATTTTGCTGTGGCATTTGTTCAAATAACATTCACACATTTATACAACATTTTTTTTCCTTAAAAACATGGTGAAAATATATTTATTCACTGTATGTTTCACAGTATTGTCTGATTTATGGAGTGATAAAAAGAAATCCAAAATCCCTTCTGTAAAAACCTTTAACTCTTATATGTCAACAAAATCAAACAAGAATTTAAAATCTGGCTTTATCCAATGTTCAGATTTATGTTCTGGAAATGTATGCAAGTGCATATTCATACCTATTTTCTGAAGGTTTTTACTGAGGGATTTGTTCATATATCATTCACACAATTTTATACAATATATATCTTTTTCTAAAATATGCAGAAGCTTTTTTCTGGATGTTGAAAGTATTTGCTGATTTATGGAGTGATATTCTGCTCAAAAATGTGCATGAAAAAACAATGTTTTTTTCTTAGATTTCAATTATAGTACATATCTTTAAAGTCGCTTTCTCAAAATGAGTTTTTTCTCAACTTCAACAGCACTTACATACACCAAACTTAGCAGTTTTATTCTTGTCTATATTCTGAAGGCTTTTACTGTAGGGTTTGTTTATATATCATTCACACTGATTTTTACGACATGTTATTCCTAAAAACATGGTGAAAATCGATTTATTCACTGTCTGTTGATACTATTTTCTGATTTATGGAGCGATAAAAAGACAAAATCAAAAATCCCTTCTGTAAAAACCTTTAACTTTGATGTGTCAACAAAATCAAACCAGAATTTTAAATCTGGCTTTATCCAATGTTCAGATTTATGTTTTGGAAATGTACGTGAGTTGCATGTTTACACATAACATTTCAGAAAACAATCAAAAACAATTGTCTTAATGTATTGTGATTAATCAGCTGGGTAGGTATGGTGATGCAATGACAGAACATAAACAATCATGTACTATCATTAGCTCATATTTTAGTAATATTTAATTTAGGCATTAGTAGATGATTATTTATGCACTGTTATTATAGAGTGTCACGTTTTTAACTTACTCACCCATG
This sequence comes from Labeo calbasu, assembly GCA_019740295.1. Lineage (NCBI taxonomy): Eukaryota > Metazoa > Chordata > Actinopteri > Cypriniformes > Cyprinidae > Labeo > Labeo calbasu. The sequence goes on along the minus strand of JAHKKF010510510.1, from coordinate 1,610 downwards.
ATGTCTTGCTTTCAATCTGCACCTGCATTTGCATCATGAAAAGTAGTAAAACAACAACTTAACAACTTCTATTCATTCATTAACGTTTCTTCTCTTCCCCATATCAACAGAGAGCCGTGACTCCATGCACTCCATGCGGGTTTCCGTTCATGGTGCTTCCATGTTCTCCTCCATCACCAGCTCCATCTCCGACCCGCGTTTCCGCTTCCGATGGCGAGCCATCACGGTGGCGACCCTCCTGGCATTGGCCGTCCTCGTGTACCTCCACCAAACATCATCGAGCTCCACTGACGGCAAAGGTAGCGGCCAGCGTTCGTGGCGATCCAGCCGGGACGTATCAGGCATGATGGCGGCGGCCGAATCGGTGGACTCGGGTTACAACGACACATACCCACTCAGTCCTCCGGAACACACGGTCAGCGGGATCCGCTACCGGATCGGAGTCATAGCGGACCTGGACACGAACTCACGCAGCCAGAAGGACAACACGTGGTTCAGCTACCTGAAACGAGGACACCTGTTGGTGTCCGACAGCGGGGATAGTGTATCCGTGGAGTGGGATTCGGACACGGTGGTTCTGGAGAGTCATCTGTCGGAGAAGGGTCGTGGTATGGAACTGTCAGAGCTGGTGGCGTTTAACGGGCACCTGTACAGCGTGGACGACCGTACGGGTGTGGTGTACCGGATAGAGGGCAACAGAGCCGTGCCGTGGGTCATCCTGACGGACGGAGACGGAAGCGTGTCTAAAGGTAAATACGGCTTGTGATTTCCACAAAAATATTGGGCACCACAACTGTTTTCAACATTGCTAATATTGACCTTTGACCTTTGGCTGTAGGTTTTAAGGCGGAGTGGTTGGCGGTGAAGGACGAGCGTCTGTATGTCGGTGGTCTCGGTAAGGAGTGGACGACCATCACCGGCGAGTTTGTCAATAACAACCCAGAATGGGTGAAGGTGGTTGGTTTCCATGGTGACGTGGAGCACGAGAACTGGGTACCGCGGTATCACGCGCTCAAGAAAGCAGCAGATATCAAACCGCCAGGTGAGTCTCACACACTTTCAATTGCGAATCAGATTGCGAATCATTTAATTCAGATCGGGACTTCAGTGCAGGTTACGAATCATTTGATTCAGATCGGAACTTCTGAGTGCGGATTGTGAATCATTTGATTCAGATCGGGACTTTTGTGTGGGTTCGCCAATCATTTGATTCAGATCGGAACTTTTGAGTGTGGATTGTGAATCATTTGATTCAGATCGGAACTTTTGTGCAAGTTCACAAATCATTTGATTCAGATCGGAACTTCATTGTGAATCATTTGATTCAGATCGGGACTTTTGTGCAAGTTCACAAATCATTTGATTCAGATCAGAACTTCTGAGTGTGGATTGTGAATCATTTGATTCAGATCGGGACTTTTGTGTGGGTTCGCCAATCATTTGATTCAGATCGGAACTTTTGAGTGCGGATTGTGAATCATTTGATTCAGATCGGAACTTTTGTGCAAGTTCACGAATCATTTGATTCAGATCGGAACTTCTGAGTGCGGATTGTGAATCATTTGATTCAGATCGGGACTTTTGTGTGGGTTCGCCAATCATTTGATTCA
>JAHKKF010510509.1:0-17025 GCA_019740295.1 Labeo calbasu | reverse complement strand
TAACAAATTACTACATAACCATTAGATTGCAACGATAAAACAAACATGAATTATGCACATTTTGGTTTAAAAACAAACCCATAATCTAATAATGTAATGATTATTTAATTATTTATTTAAATAATGTTAATTTTATGTTTTTCTTTTTTAAATGATATTAGCAATTTGTCATGTATATAATATATATGTAACATATGTATAATAGTTTTTATTGTTTTGTTGTTTTTTTTTTTAAATATTTTTTGCATTATAGTTTTTTATTTTGTAATATATTCACTTTTTTCATTTTTAAAATATGTCTACATCGTTTTATTAAATTTTATTTATTACTTTTTTTTTCACTGTTAAGGTTCAAGATTTTTTTTTTTTCATTTTTAAAATGTCTATATAGTATTATTGCTTTTTGTTTATTACTTTAGTTTTAATTATTTTACCATTTCAAGTTAAATAAATACATTTTAGTTTCTATATTTTTTATGCTAGTTAAAGTTTTATTAATTCAGTTTTTGTTTAATTTTTAAAATATGTCTCTATAGTATAGTCTATATGAAATACCTTAGTTTTTAAAAAAATATTTTATATCATTTATAATAGTATAATATATAATATATAATATATATATATATATTTAATTTTACTTAAAATTAAATATAAATATTTAATTAAAAAAAATAAAACGGAATGCAAATGTCATTTTATGCTGACTTTAAGTAAAAGTGAATCGATTTATTAGTATTTTATTTTAATTTAAAACCACTGCAGCTTTGAAAATTGGCTACAGTGCTAAAACTAAAACCGTACAAAAAAAAAAAAACTTAAAATAACATAAACATTGACTGAAATAAAGGCAACAATTCTCATTGTTTCATATTTTTTGTGTAATTTCTGTGACACTAGCATGGCCAAGTGGTAACTAGTAAAACTAAATTTCACTATGTCCTATGTCAAATGTCCTATCCTAGTATGACAGAAATTAAACTTCACATCATTAGCGTACCCTCTCGATGGCCTCCTTCTCCTGCGCCGTGACCTGGATGTAGTTGGTCTGTGGTGCTCCGGCCTCGCCTCCGTGTGGCTCATTCAGCATCTGCACAAACCGCTCCTGATGTTGCGTGATTTGCTACACAGAAAAATAAATAAACACGGATTTAGCGATTCTGCGTGTCCGACCGATGCGGCTCCGCACTAAGCTCCACCCACCTGCAGGAGCTGCGGGTTGTCGCGGCCCAGCTGCTGCAGGAGCGCGGGCAGGAGCGCAGGGTTCTGCTGGATGATCTGACGCATCTGCTGGAACTGCGGCTGATTCCTCAGGAACTCCAGCGGGTTTGCCGAGGCCTGCGCCGCTCCAGACTCCGCACCTGTTCACAGGATAGAAAGGTGGGGTTAAGAGCTTCTGTTAATATTCTGAGTAAGATTTCATTTTTATGTAGTCTATTTTCAAATTTTTTCTATTCATGAAATGTTCATATTTTGAATTTAATTTTATTTTTATAGTCTATTTTCACTTTTAGTTAAAGTTTTAGTAATTTTGTTGTGTTTTATGTCATTTTTATTGTTTAAATGAAAGCAAAAATAACGTTAACATTTCAAATTGTTTACTTTTTTATACTGTGTGTTTACCCTCACTGGTTTCCATGAAATTTGCCAAAAATCCACACTGTAAATTTATGAATTATGCATATTGTAGGATTAATGTTAATAATTTTATATTTATTTAAATATTTACTTTAATAATCTTAAATAATGTAATATGTTAAAACAATAAGAATTATATATTAATATAATTTTTTATTTAAATCTTTTAAATAAATCATTTTTTTTATATCTTTATAATCTTTTTGGCAGTGCTGTTTAAGCATCATTATTTTCTATTATAGTTTTTGTTTATATTTTGAATCAGATTTTATTTGTATATATATAATTTTTGTCATTTTTATTTTTTGTACTTACAATTCTATGTTTAACTTCTGTCTATGGTGTGTGTGTTAAACCGGAATAATTTATTTTAAAATAAAATAAAAAATAATACTTAGATTAAAATAAAAAATATATATATAACATTACAATAAAATATAAAAAAGCTAGCTACATTTCTCATTTTCATTTAGTGTAAGAGTAAGTACTAAAATAAACTCAAACTAAACTAAAACTTAAAAACTTATATTTAGACTTAAAAATATAACTGACATATTTAAAAATGTCAAAACAACAAAATTACTAAAACATGAAAATCAAAATGGAAAGTATAAAAAAGTAACTCAATATGTGAAGAAAAACAAGAATAGTATATTAATGATGCTAAAAACAAATTGTAGCTTGACAAAGACTAGAAATATATACTTTTTAATTAAATTTTTATTTCGCAAATTAATTTATTTTTGTTAACTTATGACGATTTGTAAATTGACGATACGTAAATTGGTTTCATTTTAGTTTAATTAGAATTTAATTTAAATACTATGAAAGATTTTTTTTTTGTTCAAAATGTTTACAAAATTTGTTGTTGGTAAAGTAAGTTTTACTTACTTTGTTGTTGTTTTTTTACATGTCTATTTTTTTATTTCAGGCTGTTTCTCAAGCCTTTGTGAGGGTAAAATGGGTTTCTCACACTTTTTGTTTTAGTTTTTGTTTTAGTGCAGCAACCAACTAATATTTGAGACTTTCTGACTTTTTGAAACTCAGAATGAAGAAAGTCTTCAATTTCGAGTAAGCTTCGAGTCCTAAATTTCATAGGTTTTCAAGTATCTCATATTTTAGTCTTTGATCAGCTACAATAACATTTTTTCTGTTTTTTATCTCACTTATCTTAGCTGTTTTTCAATTTTTGGCAAATTGCATGTAAACCAATGAGGGTCATTTTGACCTCAACACCACCAAAATGTGTACAGCCTCTCCAAAACACATCTATGTGTTGAAACTTTGCACACACATTCATGGCCCAAAATAAGAAAAAGCCACCAAATTTCAAGAAGTAATACATATTTTAACCAGTGTTTCAAACTGTTAAAAAATCAAATGTGGCTTAAACTGACCCTAAACACAGTAGAAAATAAAAAAAAACATTGTATAGTCCATAGTTCAACTAACGCCCATGAGCGTAAATAGTCAAGACCGTGCCATCAGCTGTGCTACCGAAATAACGGTTCATCGAATTAGCAAGAAGGCGGCAGCTGCGGGGCAAATGGGCGTCTATTTCCACACGTCGTGAACAAATGGCCACTCACCGGCTGCGGCGGGCGGCGGCTGAGGTCGCTGTGGTGCTGGAGGGGTGGGGTTGGACACAGGCGTGGGCCGCACTACTTCCTGCGGCGGTTGCTCGGATTCTGTGGGAATACCCTGAGGAACGGAGATTAAGAACTTGTTCATTTGTGCGGTTTATTCAAGGTACTATTCCAAGTTGACATGAAAGCAGGTAGTGACTCTTACCATAAGCAGGTACTCTACGGCTCTGTCCGGATTGTTATAACTTGCTCGTAAGGCGGCGATCACCTGTTCTCTCTCATAACCCATTGACATGATTTCCGTCACTAAATTCTCATACGCTTGACCTGTAACTGAAAAAACGCAGGCGACAGATCTTAAATTCAAGTTCTTTTCTCCTTTACCTGATTTATAACAAAACCGCAAACCCAAACGTACCTAGTATGGATGCAGCTGCTTCTAAAAGATCCAACTCATCTGTAATGCTAAACAAAACAGATGAGAAACTGAGGAATTTTCATTCTTTAAGCAATAAAAAAGGTTTTTTTGTGGGTGTGGCCATACCTGGCCTCTGATTGGGCGATGGCCTGCTCCTCTTCCACTGCCTGGCTCTCCTCTTCTAAAACCGGAGCGGGAGTCGCGCTAACAGGCTCAGGTGTTTCGACAACAGCCTCCGAGGCAGCAGGGGGCGCTGTGACGGGCGGGGCGGGTGGCTCCTCTGATGCCGCTGGTTCTACGGGAGTGGGAGTCGGGGTCGGGGTCGGGGTCGATACAGGCACTGTGGAGGCAGCAGGAGGTGCAGCAGGAGTTGAGGGCGGATGCGCGGGAGGGTTGACCGTGGCTGCGCTAGCGGTAGCGCTAGTGGTAGCGCTAGCACTAGTGGTAGCGCTAACGTTAGGGGCGGCCGCCAGTGCTGGAGCAGGAGGAGGAGCTTGTGGCGGTGCTGCAGGTTTGGGCTGTAGGAAAAGAAACACAACTGCACAGAGAACTATAGAAAAATGCCAATGGACTTCAACATTGTTTCTATCCAAAGATGCAAATTTAACTTATGCGTATAATTAACATATGCAAATAAAGAAACGTGTTTGACTGAACAAAATCCTCACTTCCTGGGAAACTGGCACAAAGTATCAACAATAAAATGGAAGTTGCCGCAAGTGGTGAAATCACTGAAAGCTCTGAAATGTAATAGCAGTCATGTTATCTTGCGTTTATATGCCTAATGTTCGTTAAACACAATCGTGTGAGACTTTCATTCTCATTTTGGGAGGTAGTTATACCAAATCAGTTTTTTGTTGCACATCGAGTACATTTACATTGTATATTTTTGACAAGTTTTGCATACAGGTGACAACGTTGTCATTATCCTCATTAACCTCGTGACTTAATACACAGTATTACGCATGTCAGGCCAATAGTTGGCGTTGTCGCTTAGTGAACAAACACTATACAGTTGCGCTTTTCTATACTGAACACGTCACCATTTTCACAAATTTGCATTTTCGTAATTTATGAACTCATGGCAATCCGTACATATTTTATGAGGTGGCTAATTCGTATAACTTCACTCGTACGAATTTGTACGATTTTTGAAAAATCATACGTATTTTACAAGGCGGCAAATTTGTAGTAATTCGTATGAAGAACCATCCCAACCCCACCCCTAAACCTACCCATCACAGAAATCGTACAAAATTACGATTAGCCGATTACGAATTAGCCACTTCATAAAATACGTATGAATTGGTCGTGAGATAGCGTTGAGTTTACACTTTTTACGAGATATACACTTAATTCTGAGAAAAAAGTCAGAACTGTGAGTTTATATCTCACAATTGCGAATTTATATCTCACAATTCAAAGTGCCAATTCAAAGTTTAGTTATCAATTGTCTAAACTCAACACTATCTCATGACCAATTTGTATGTATTTTATGAGGTGGGTAATTCCTACGATCTTACTTGTACGATTTTGTACGATTTCTGTGACGTGTAGGGTTAAGGGTGGGGCTAGGGTTGGTAATTTGCATGAATTACTACAAATTTTCCACCTCGTAAAATACGTACGATTTTTCAAAAATTGTACAAATTCGTACGAGTGAGGTTGTACGAATTAGCCCCATGAAATATATACAAATTGCCATGAGAGATTGTACGAATTACCCACTCTTTGTAAAATACATACGAATTGGTCGTGAGATAGCGTTGCGTTTACACAGAGATGATAATGGTATTGTTTTCAGAAACTTAAACTTTGAAGCCAGTTTTTTTCTAAAATTTTGCATATTCAGGCTGTTGTGAATTTAAAGAATGGCCAAACACATAAAAGGTTTTCGTTTCTGTTTTTAGTTGAAAACTGTGTTATATAACTGTGTGATATAAAGTCACAATTGCAGATAAAAACTGGCAATTCTGATATTTTCCTTAGAATTGTGAGATATAAACTTGTAACACAGAGTTATAAAGTTGTTTTTTAGGGGAAAAAGACTGATCTGTTCTCAGAATGTCTCACAATTCTGACTTTATAACGTGCAATTGCGTGTTTATATCTCACAATTCAAAGTGCCATGCTATTATTCAATTCAATTATTATCTCTGTGTAAACTCAACACTATCTCATGACCAATTTGTATGTATTTTACAAGGTGGCTAATCGTAATCTTACTTGTACGATTTTGTACGATTTCTGTGACGTGTAAGTTTAGGGGTGGAGTTAGGGACGGTCCTTCGTACAAATTACTACGCATTTGCGAACCTCGTAAAATACATACAATTTGCAAAAAATTGTACGAATTCATGTGAGTGAGGTTGCAAGAATTAGCTACCTCATAAAATGTATACGAATTGCCATGAGGTGATGTATGCATGTGATGTTTTACATATGTGCAGATGTGTAGTGTTTCTTTATAACTTGCAATTGCCTTTTTAAAATTTTTTTACTCAGTGGTGGAAATGGACTTCCACAGAAACTTACATACATGTTGAATTCTTGGAAAAATACAACGATCTTCTGAAGAAGGCAATGAGAGAATTGTGAAAAATAAAACAGCCTTACCTTTGTAACCATCACCACGACAAAGTTCTTCTCATCTATCTTATATTCTTTTAGAGGTATATCATCGTTCAAAATTTTGCCTGCATTTTATAGAGAAAAACACAAACGCAATGTTACAAATCAAAGAACATCTTATTAAAACCAAAGAAGGAGATGGTGCATGCAAAAAGTAAAATGGCAGAAATAAGAAATGTCCAAAGAAACAGACCTGCATAGATTAGTTTTTGACCGACAGCTGGAAAAGCATCTTGCCCCTTTTCTTCCTCTATCTTCTCTTTAAGAGCTTTTACCTGTATTTACAATATACAAGGACATAATTTAATCAGAAACATCTTCAGAATTAAATAATACATTTTCAAGGACAAAATAAGACTCAAGAACTGTATGATTATGAAAGCAGACATCTAATGGTCATGTGCTTCCAAAGTCTCTTCAGTAACCAAAGCACCCTAAATGAATTATAGTAAACACTAGCCATTCAAATGACTAAGCCACATCTGACTGCATCACATCATCTGACTGCATAAAAATAAGTTTTAAATAATAGTAGTTCATAATACATAAACAATCCATATCAGTGATGCATTGTCATTCTAGGAAAATAAGAAGCATGGCAAGCTATTTTAATATTCATTCATAAAAACAAACTAGTATATACACTGCTGTGTATTCCAGCTGTTAGTAGGATTTTCAACCTTTCTAGTAAGACTTATCAAACTATAAAGGAGCCATTCTTACAAGTCATTACTTATGACAAGAAAATAAACAAATAAATAACTAGTGAGAGAATAAATTCTACTACTCACAATTGGGATACATACTAGTGTATAGTACATACATACTTGTAACTAATGAACACAGATTAGTAAAGCTGCAATACATAGTAACTACTGGTATAATTAAAACTAACATAGACACACGTTTTTTTTTAATGAAACATAGTAAAGTAGAACAGGTACAGGCAATAACTAGTTGGATGTGTATAGTTAACAAACCACCATAGAGTTTAACACAAAAATTAGCAATTTGTAAACAGAACAGAATAGTTATTTGTGGAATACCGACAAGTACTAGTGTCAAATAATGAATAAGCATTATTGACTAACTACTGGGATAGCTAGCATTCTATTAGCCTATCTAATGCATATTTACCAGTGAACTAGACAAAATATACTTAGTCACTACTGGACAACTTGCTGGTAATTAAAATAAGTACTATGTAACATAAACAAGACTAGTTCGTTTAATCGAATAGGTGTTAAAACGGCTTGCCACAAGGCAAGAGTGTAAACAGACCGTTAAAGTGACCAACGCGACCGTTATTTTCAAATTAACGGCCGTTAGAATGTGCGGCTCTGTGACGTCACCTGTTATAATGCAATATTGTACAATGACAGCGACTGTCCGTGCGCGTGTTCCACACGCAGCAGCCGCCGGAGGCCGCGGCGTTTCCCAGCGCGTCATGCCCGCTCGCTGGCATGTTTACACGGGCACAGACACGCACACTCACCGTCAACTCCTCATCTATCTGCACTTTGAACGTCTGCTGCTGGAGGGTCTTAAGAGTGATCGTCAACATTGTGTTTGAGCGCCAGACCCCGCGAAATACAGCCTCGGAAGTGTCCTCAATGAGCGCGCCTGGAGATGTGACTCAGCTATCTTCAGGAGGGATGAGGCGCCTGTGTGTGTTATGGGAAGACGCCATCTACTTGCTGAATTGGACAAGACACATGGACACATGGACACATGGATACGTACAGTGACCCCCTAAGAGTCTTATGAGTGTCTCACTGGCATATGAGATAAAATACCAAAGAAACACGTTTCTAGAGATTACCTCAGAACGAGCTTCACTGGGTCCGTCATGTTGGAGACCACGAAAAAGAGTAATCTTTTTTAAAACACTCGTTCTTAGTTCTTAGAAATATAATGTACACGTTGGTTTTGAAAAGCATTTACATCATTTTCAACAAAAGTCTTGATTTAATTGACTTAAGTAGTGAGGACACAGTTTTTCTTGGTGTTTTACCACTTGATACCTTCAAATAACCTTGTCTTGTCATGAAAAAGGTCAAATTTTCCCTATATTGTTGACTTAATCATTATGAGTCTAATAGGGTCCTGTTTATGGTTTTCTTGTCACTTGACAACAAAATGCCTCCCTGCATGTTCTTTAGGACACACATTTATTACATAATTTAAATGTAAACTATTATATCTTAAAACTATATATGTTTAACTATTTAATGGAAGGTTTTCTGTCATTACGACATCAAATTAATTACATTCATATATGTGACCCTGGACCACAAAACCACAAGTCTATAAACAACAGCTGAATAAATAAGCTTTCCACTGATGTATTGTTTGTTTGAATAGGACAAAATTTGGCCGAGATACAACTACTTGAAAATTTGGAATCTGAGGGTGCAAAATTATAGAAATATTGAGAAAATCACCTTTAAAGTTGTCCAAATTAAGCTTTTAGTGATGCATATTACTAATCAAAAATGGTTTGATATGTTTACAGTAGGAAATGGAACACGATCTTTACTTAATATCCTAATGATTTTTGAAAAAATAGATAATTTTGACCCATACAATTTGTTTTTGGCTATTGCTACAAAATATACCTGTGCTACATTAGACTAGTTTTGTTTGTCCAGGGTCACATATGTAATAGTTATTACAGTTAATTAAAAAAAAAAAAAAACATTTTTATTTACTTTTATCTTAATATAATAAAATAGCTAAAACTGCAACATAAATATAAAAGATTATATAGACATATTTAAAGTCAACAGGAACTATTAAAAATGACAAAAACAGAACAAATTACTAAAACTTTAACTAAAATTAAAATGAAACCAGAAAACATAATATATATATATATAAACAAAAAACTTTTAATCTTGTGTTGTTTTTTGGGGGGTAATAATGTTTGGTTGTATTTAGTACTTGCATTTAATAAGTAAACATTTGCTTTCAATCAAAAATTAGGACAATTTAACATCCACGAAAAATGAGCCGGACAAGCATTTAAAAATAAATCATTTATTTTAAAAAAGTGCAAATCCAACAAATGATACATTAGAATTTTCCCCTTGCGCGACTCAAGACAGAACAGAAAACCCAAACATTAATTAATCTAAACTTTATCAGGCCGTACTATGAATGTGTTGGGGGGCAAATCTAGCAGCAAAACCAAAAGAAACCCGAGTTACGGGATGCGACATGTGACTAGAAAGGGGCGGGGCCAAAAATTCACACCACATATATAAAGAAAAAGACTTTAGAAACACATCAGATCTGCTCATTAAGGAAGGAACTCCTTTTCACAACTCGTCTTTAGGGATCGTATCCTCCTCACCCTCCTCACCCTCCTCTTCCTCCTCAGGAGGTTCTTCTGTGTGCTCTTCCTCCTCTGGCTCATCCTCATCTTCATCCTCGTCTTCCTCATTATCGTCTTCCTTCTTGCTCTTTTCCTCCTCTTCACGCTTCTTCCGTTCATCTTCTTCTTGCTGGTCCTTCATTTTCTTTTCTGGTCCCTGATACATAAATACAACATCACGCCATTAATATGTATGCTTAAATACACATGTCGTGGAAACAAATGAGAGAACTGATCCCAGATATCTAACAAATGTAAATGGTCAATATTCAAACGTTTTTACCTTTGTTGCACCCCACGTTTCTGTACCAAATTTCTCTGCCTCCTCAACATCATCAGTGATCAGGAAGTTATCAAAGATTGTGCCAGATTTCACCTGTAAGAAAGGTCAACAGTTTCTGGAAATTTTCACCACATAATCGGTCATTCTGGTTAATGTCACCAGAGATAACCAAACCAAATTTGTTCAAAACCTACTAATGGTACGCCAATCTAAACCATACCTGCCAAAGATCCAGTCCCAGAATGCCAACTTTGTCAAATTTGTAAATGGTTTTATCTGGAGTGTATTCAGGATTGTCAATTTCAGGGTGAATCCAGGTGCCTTTGTAGTTGGGGTTGTCGATCTGTTTTGGTTTCCACTCACCCTATATAAACGGAACTTAGTTAGCCGGTTGGTAAAACTGGTTCCTATGTAATAAACAAATCACTCTGATTGAGAAGATCAGTTAGTTTAAAAAAAAAAAAAAAAACTGTAGAAATGGTCCACATGAAACAATCTTGAGTATAAATCTCTCTCAAAAACTCCTAAAGCCCAATCCAATTTGGGAATAAAACCAATCTAAAGTGATTTTAGCTGGTCTCCCAAGGTCTAAACTAGACCAATCCGACCATTAGGAAGCACTTTATGGCTTTATGTTTGGTAGATCTTAAAATCTACACTAGAACATCTCTGATAATGCGATGATAACATTAGTCACTCTCAAAAACTCATAGAATTCAAAGAAAGTCCAAACCTATTTGGGAATGAAACCAGTCTAATGCGTTTTTAGCTGGTCTCCCAAGGTATAAACTAGGCCAATCTGACAAGCTGGAAGCACCTATGGCTTTAAGTTTAGTGGATCTTAAAATATTAGGATCTTTTACATGAGAACATCACATTACTCACTCTCAGAAACTACTAGAAAGTCCAAACCTACTTGGTACTGAACCCGATTACTTCTGGAAGCTTACCCTGCAGTAAAGGCCACTTCAAAGTGGTTTTAACTACTGGTCTCCAAAGTGCCCCAAACTGGTCTAAAACCATCAATCTAGACAAATCCAACAACTTTGAAGCACTTTAGGGCTTCATGTTTGGTAGGTCATAAAATATTAGGATCTTCTATGTGAGGGCTGTGGTTTTGTACCTTGTACTCTGGGTTCGGGATCATGGCAGGTTCCCATTCTCCATCCATGTCTTCATCCCAATCGTCTGGTTTCTTGGCATCAGGGTCGGGAATGTTCTCAGGTTTGTCCCAGTCCTAAACATAAAGCACCATTGGATTCATGTGTAAGAATAACTTTTTCAAATATCTCAAGATTTCTACACACTGAAATCATACCTCAGGTTTTGTGTCTTCAGGATCGTCGATTTTCGCCCGGTCGTCCCAGTCCTCTGGCTTCTTGGCCTCGGGATCCTTGATCTTTTTCGGAGGAAGGAAATCCCAGTCTTCCTCCAAAGAACCCGACTCCACTTTCTCGTTATCGATTTTGACTTCGTACGTCTGGTCTGGCCGCAGGATCAGCGTATACAGGTGCGTGAGTTCGTCGTCCTGTCGGGCCCAAGCGGAAGAACTGAATTGCAACAGCTGCGATTAAATCTCAAGATATTTCAAATACATTAACGAAACATACTTTGCATTTGATGTCCTTCTTGATTAGGTGGTTCTGGCCTTTGTAGTTGAAAATGACGTGAACTTTCTTGGTGCTGTAGCCACAGATGTCGGGTCCTACGAGAATGATCAGAGTGAAAATGACACAAAAATAGTGAAAGTGAAAGTAAATGCCATCCCTTTGGATTTCACGTTGCACCACGCTGGCTTTCTTGGTGGAAAAACACAACCTAGTGCACATTTAAAGCCAACAGTGATGACTTACCGAACATGATGTAGTACTGCGATTCACCGTGCATATCGGTCTGGTCCAGGTCAGCGGGGAAGACTTTCACATACCCGCCACCACAGTCGATCTTCTGCTCGTGTTTCACAGTGAACTGGATGACAAGCGGTTTACCCTCATTACTAAATGAGTCAAAACGACTGGATACAGCGTAAAACCGAGCGTCTTGACTTGTCTGCAAACCTTGATGGGGAAAAACACATTGCATTAGTCGTCTCACATTGACTTGTACCTATTTGCATTTTCTTTTCAAATGAAGGGTGCTTGTGAAAGAGCCGTGACCTCTGACCTTTATCAAGCTCGGCATCGCCGTAGAATTTCCCTGAGGTCAGTTTCCACTGGCCGTAGTCGGATTTGTGTTTGGATTCGACCCATCGGCTTTTCCACCCATCTGGAGAGACAAAGTTGAAAGTGTTTGCAAAAATTTTATTTGGATCGTATCAGCCGATAATAGATTTTTAATTGCAGCTACTTAATTTTTCCCCATTTTTAAACGACATTTTGCTGTCATCCAGCAATAACATAATATTACAGTAAAGAGAGAACTTTTTTAAGATACCTCTGTCTCTATTATAAGACACTTTATCTTTATCAAGTCACAAAATGAAGTTATCCATATTTCATACTGTACATTTATTTATTTATTGCCCATGTATTGTTTATTAGCCATAATATGAAAATATTTCCAGACTGGAATTTTACTACCACATATCATTTCAATTAGTATATGAGTTAAATTATGCAAATAATCCAAGTTAAAAACAACTTATATGAAACATTAGTCTCCTAAATTTGCCTTTACAACAGTTTAATAGTCAAAAAAGTGAAATGAAACCAAAACCTAACACTTTGATTCATAAGAGATATTTCCCGTTTGCCATAATCCATGAGTAAGTGCTCATTTAGACAAAAATCAGAACAATTTTCACAAATTATGGATTCTTAGCATGACTTGTAATTTGTATGCCACAGTTTAGTATGCAAATACAGTCAATTAAAGTGACAATGTCGAGATGACACAACAGGCTTTGATCTTAGAAATGCAAGAAAGTAAACTTGCTCAAAACATCATAAAAAGACAATAAAAACACGCTATTTTGACATTTTCAAGAAACGCTTTCATCTCAATGAAACCGTGACAACATATTTGATCTCACGCACGATCAAAGAAGTGAAATTACCTCCGTCCAGAAATTGTTCTTTAAAATACACATCTGCATACGCAGAAAATGCCAGTGCAGATATAAAGCACACTGCTGCAGCGATCCGCATCTCTGCACTGTTAAAGGACCTATATTAGATGAAGATCCCGATATAATAATGAATGGCGCTGGAGCTAATGGTCAGTGAAATATGGCTCGGTTGTGTTCCTGCACAGATGGCTAAGAACCATTGGCCGGACGCGCAGCCAATCAGAGGAGACCACGAGTGAGGAGTCAGCGCCGTGGGCGGGGCTTATGCGAAGTACGTGACGAGAACGTAGGAAGTGTGTAGAAATAAAAACAAGAATAGTGAGGTTCTTGTCACGGTAGTAAACTAGAAAAAAATTATATTATGTAATAAGAATAAGGTTGGTCTTACAATGTTTTAATAATGTAAAGCTATATATGTGCGCACTGCTGAACTCAAAATTCAAGCTGTACTTAATAAATATAACAAAACATCAGAATGAGAAAAGATTATTGATCATGGTAGACAGATAAACATAATGGAAAGCGGTAACAACTGAGGGAAATATTATCAAGTCTGGACTTCAAAATGCAAATAAAGAGCGCATATGTTTTCATATAGGGGGGTTTCAGTATTAGAAACATCTGATCTGTAAAATAAACGCTAAAGTAAGCTAATTTTGCAGACTGACGATTCGTTCACATTCGTTCGGTCCTTGAAAGCACCCAGTCAAATATGAATGACCCATATCAAGAAAAATGAAAAATAAAAATTAATATGAATAATGATTAGAAAAAAATTAAAAACCATGTTATACTAAATCTAATGTGAGCAAAGCGATTTTCATCCGCATCAGTACCAGCAGATGACTATAAAAAGCCATGAAACATAAATGAAAACAAAGAAATGACATTAGGTTTCTAAGGTGTTAATATGTGCTTATAATAATAATAATACATTTTATTTATAATGCACTTTACATTTTAGGAAAAATCTCAAAGTGCTTGATCTTGTTCAGCTCTTCTGGATCTGACGTCATAAACCAGAAGAATGACAGTAGCCACGCCCACCAGAGCAGAGAGGACCAATCGGATCACAGCTTCAGTAGGACCACAACAGTGGACTAAAATAAAAGGAATAAAAACACCAAACTGAGATCAGCTCCGTCAATAAACGCTAACTAATATCAGCAGTACTGCCGTACCTGAACATGTGTGACAGAATTTGCTTATATTCAGATGTTGAGTCTGGTTGCTGATGGGATTGTTGATCACACAGCTGTAGGTGTTTTTATCCTGATTTTCCACCTCCAGAGGTAGAGAGAGACTGATGCTGAGATCAGACACACTGATGCTGGACAGTAAACTGTTTCCTTTGCACCAGGAGAGAGTCACATGACTCACATTCACCACTGAACACACCAATGAACAATATGATGATGATGATGATGAGGAAGAACAGTTTGAAGAGTTACTGCTGATGACAGGAACAGGCAGACGAGCTGAAAATGGTTAAATGGTTGAGTAAGTGTTTATGTTGTCCATTATTTAAATATTTAAAGAACAAAACAAATGATCTCAACTCACCATAGACATAAACTCTAAATGCTTTTGATGGCTGTCCATTTCTAGCTAGACTATCCAGTTTATAAATTCCAGCATGTTTAGTTGTGATGTTTGTGATGGTCAGAGATTTGGTATAATTGAGCAGCTTCGGGCTCTGCCTTAATATCTCTAAAATTTCATTACGACTGAGAGCTAAATTAACGATAATTTGACTTTCAGACTTCAAATGAAGTATCTTCTCATTTGGGCTTGTTTCAGGAAAATTAAGAGTGACTGAATCTCCCTCCATCACTGATATTTCTTCTGTATCACAACAAACACACAGAGAACAAACAGGGTTTGTCACAGATTTAGACTTTCAAAATGTATTATAGAAAGCATAATATATAACAGCAGAAGCAAAACGGTGTGTTGATTACTATTATATGTGATGGCTGAAAAATAAAACAGGTGAAACAAATATTTAACTTACCATAGACGATGAGAATGAAAATTGCCTTCTTTAGTCGGTTGATCTCTACATTATAAACTCCAGCATGTTCAGTTGTGGTGCTTGTGATGGTCAGAGATCCAGTTTGATTGTCCAGCTTCAGTCTGTCTCTGAATCTCCCTTTAAGAACATCATCATATACAGTGAATCTATTAACCTGTTTATTGATTTCAGCTATTAAAGTGTATTTATATGTAAACCACCACAGAATCTGATCATTATCCTTAATTTCAGTGAGACGAGAGTGTAGAGTGACTGAATCTCCCTTCTTCACTGGCTTTGATTGCATTAATTGACCACTAAATACACCTGGCAAACATGGAGTTAATCAAGATTAAAGATTTAAATACACTAAAAGTTTTAAAGGTTTAAAAACACATTTCAAACTCACCAACCAGATGCCACAAACAGAACAAAACTAATCTGAGAAACATTTTCTTCATCGGTTCACCGAAAAGTTTACGATAGTGATGCTTAAAATGTCTGAAAACACTCACAACTGAACTGTGGTATTTATCTGTGAATCTTTTAACAGGATTCAGGCTCCGTCACAGTTTCCTTCATCAGAGGAAGTCATGAAAATAATCAAGATTTTGCCATATCTCACATTTTAAAGTGAATTTTGGCCCTGCGTGAGTGAAATGTTGCGTAATGTTGGATTAGATATCAATATCTGCTGATGTGAGCTGTCGAGATTTGAGAAATGTTTGATTTCATAATGAGGTGATTACAAATTGATTACAGATTACAGGTATCTTGGTAGCAAAACGTTTTCAAACTCTAAATGAAGCACACATAATCTTTACTTCGGTCTTTTTGAGAAGCTGAGACGTGTAGAGACCTCTATGTTTTCTAATATTATGATGGGTTTATAATAATTGTCATGTTTTACATGTAACGGTTAAAGGGTTAGAAAAATAGACAAAAGAATAAATATTTTAGTGCACAAACGTCTCCAATAAAACAAAAAAAAAGCCTGCGAAGCGTCGAGCGCCTCCTGCTGGATGAACGAGAAACATTCACGGACTGTGATGATGAGCTTCCACTGTTATTAACATCCTACAACTGTCCAAGTGTTTTATATTTACATTTTAAAAAGTATATTTATAACACTACACATCGTGTTATATTACCTTGACATGACATTA
The DNA here is from genome assembly GCA_019740295.1 of Labeo calbasu. Taxonomy (NCBI): domain Eukaryota; kingdom Metazoa; phylum Chordata; class Actinopteri; order Cypriniformes; family Cyprinidae; genus Labeo; species Labeo calbasu. The sequence continues at coordinate 849 of JAHKKF010510509.1, read as the reverse complement.
CAAATGTTTTTTTGAATCTCTTCTGACCGCCGTAATTAATGGCTTCCTACTTTTGGAAAATCTTGGAAATGTTATCATGGAATTTTTAAATATATTTTACTGTTCGAACAAATGAAAACGAAAAAAAAAAAAAATAATAAATAAATAAATAAATAAATAAAATAAAGCAAAAATAAATAAATAAAAATTACGTGCTGCGGCCATACCGTTCACCTCTGTTGTTTATCAATGACGACTTCCGCTTCCGAAAAACCGCGTGTGAAAAGCGTTAATGTTGGAAAACGAACTCTTTACATTCAATGTACAATATTCAGTACACAAATAAAACAGTAATGTTTTAGCTGTATATGTGGTTTGCTTCAGAAAATTTTGCAGAGTTACTACAATAACAATTTAATAGCCTAGTAATAAAAACGTAAAATAATGTTTCGTCGGTATAAGCTTAATAATAATGTAAACATTTACATATAATGTTAAATATGATTGAAGCGGCGTCCAATCGCCACATACAGGCAAGATAGTGGGATCCTCCGTGACTCGTTCGCTGTCGGTCAGCATTAAGGAGTATATCTTTACTCATTTTTAACTTCCTTTGATTTATTTGAAAGAAACATGTGGAGACATAGTACAGATCATACCGATGCAACAGGGTATGCAACATCGCTACTCCCCCATTCCTACAAACAACGGCCACATCACCAGTGAACCCATGTGACAGCGAATAGCCAATGAGAAACAACAAATTAATGTTCCTATAATGATGTTAATAATGTAAAACTTAATATGGACTGCTGAACCTTTGTATTCCACCAGGAGGCGCTCGACATAATAATTGTAATAAAACATGGA